>WMED01000868.1:13147-30888 GCA_019650415.1 Pipa parva
AGTATTATATGAGTAGAGGGATGAGTACTGTAGTATTATATGATACTTTATTTGGACTAAGTACATTGTATAAGACAAGCTTTCAAGAGATATTCTCTCTTCCTCAGGTCAGAGCAGTAATAAAGGATACACAGTTTGTAGCAAATTAAAAGTATGTGAGGCAGTGAAAGACTAACGTAAACAGCTAAAAGGGCAAGTGGGAAATTACAAAAGAGGGCTGAGGAGAAGGATAGTGTAGTTGGGAGGAGGGCATAGTGTGGTACTGAGGGGAGAGTAAGGGGAGGAAAAAAACAATTAATAGAAAAATACAAATTTGTTCTTACTGATAATGTGATTGAAAACCAATGTCATTATTGAGTCCACAGTTCTTTGAGTGAAAAAATTTGATCATTTTAAGTTGAAATGTTTTTCTTTCCTGTGTGTTAGTAAAATGTACTTTCAATACCCTTATTTCCATTGTTTGTATATTGTGTTCAGTCTGTGAAAAGTGATGTCCCACAAGAACACAGAGATCTCTCTCTTTGTGATGTTGTATAGTGTGTGTGTGTGCATTCATTCTCTTTGTGATGGTGTATAGTGTATCTGTGTGTGTGCATTCATTCTCTTTGTGATGGTGTACAGTGTATCTGTGTGTATTCATTCTCTTTGTGATGTTGTATAGTGTGTCTATGTGTATTCATTCTCTTTGTGTTGCTGCATAGTGTGTCTGTGTGTATTCATTCTCTTTGTGATGTTGTGTAGTGTATCTGTGTGTATCCATTCTCTTTGTGATGGTGTATAGTATGTTTGTGTGTATTCATTCTCTTTGTGATGTTGTACAGTGTGTCTGTGTGTATTCATTCTTTTTGTGATGTTGTATAGTGTGTCTGTGTGTATTCATTATTTTCTGTAGCTTTTGGCTGGTTTCACCAATGTAAATTGCATTGCTGCACTTATTGTATTCTATTAGAATTATTTAGAGTCTACATTCCATAGATCCTGTTATGTGGAAGGTTCCATTTTTATGAGTTGCCATTGGAGAACTATTTATGTTATCACAGAGTTTTTAGTGTGATTACAGTCCAGTTTTCACATTGGACTTTTTACTAATCTCCTGAGGAAGCTGAGAAACGTCAGCGAAACGCGTAGAGAAGCATTGGTCTGTGATTGGAGGGTACAAAGTCTCACAAAGTGCTTGCTGTTTTAAACCTTTACTGTAAGTTTTTATGGAATAAATTGTTACTTTACATTTCTGATTATCACATGGTCTTTCCCTTGTTTCCTTTTGAGACATACAAGAAACCGACTCATCATCTACTATCTTGATTGTCTAACCTATATGCACATACCCCAGTATTATCTGGTGAGTGTTTCCATTAAGGGGGGCCAGGGTCCTCAAACCCCCCCTTGCTGTGTGCTGCACCTTTACAGTCATTAATAATTGCACAGTAGTGATTGTTTGTTTATAAATTGTAAGCAGTCTGAGTTTGTCTACACTTCAGTTTGTAACTGCACAGCAATTATTTTACAAATATTAACATCAATCACATCACTGTGTGTCCAGCACCAAGTATTATTCCTCAAACCAAACAATATTACGTGAGGTTTCCCTCCGTTTGTTCTTTCCACTCCAGCGCATCCTCTTTTCGTCTCCTACAAAAATCATTCTCTTCGGAATCTCTCGAAAGCTTGTCTTATACAATGAACATTACTCATCCCTCTAATCATATAATACTACAGTACTCATCCCTGTAATCATATAATACTACAGTACTAATCCCTCTAATCATATAATACTACAGTACTCATCCCTCTAATCATATAATACTACAGTACTCTTCTTTCTTACTATTCAAATGGACTAATATGGCTTAAACCATTTTTTTGCTTGCTTTGTCATGCCAGAGGGACAGAGATAAGTAGGATATAGGCTTCTGCTGGTTCATTTATTCAATGTAATTACACAAAAAACTCCAGATATGGATAGCACTGTCTTTTAAAGTGCACCTGACACGTAAAAACTAATACTAATTTAGGTTGTATTAATGAAATAAATGTTTTGTAAATATATATGTATTTTAAAAAATTTACTTTTATACAGCGTTTCTCTCTGTCATCTTCCCTGTCAGCCTGCCTTTTCTTTCTTGAGTTGGGTTGGGTGGGGCTAAATGATGATTGACATTATAGCTCCTTCAATCAGATCCCTGCTAGATCGTGATTTAAGGGATCTAACTGAAGGAGCTATAATGGCAATCATTATTTAGCCCCACCCACCTGACACTCAGGAAAGAAAAGTCAGGCTGACAGGGAAGATGACAGAGAGAAACGCTGTATAAAGATAAATTTTTTTAAAAATACATATATATTTACATAAACATTTATTTCATTAGTACAACCTAAATTAGTATTAGTGTTGAGGTGACAGGCGCACTTTAATGTAAAGTACTGTATATTGTATACATAATATATGATATGTAGTGTTTTTAATGTGTAATGTGAACTAAAGCATTAGGAGTGCAGACATTTCAGGAATGTAGACAGTGTTTACTTTGTATCACTATGTTGAATATGATATAGAAGTTCAATAAACAGCAAGCATGCAGTCAATAACAAGAAGCATGCAGTAAATAACAGCAAGCACGCAGTAAATAACAAATCCAAAGGTTCAATCAGAATCTCAATAAAGCTCCGTCCAAACTTCCAATAGAGTATAAAAGTAAAAATAAGAGATTCACTGAGTGCAGGTGATGGTAGTGAAAACTACCTGTTTATTGAACATGACATGTTTCAGGTTAAAAACCCTTTATCAAATGTGATATGATGTGATATAGAAGTGCCTGTGTGTGTGTGTCTTGTTGTCTGTCTATATACACTTGATCATGATCTATAACATTTTAAACCACTTTCCTTCTACGGTTCTGTAACCCCATCTTCTGTCCAACATCTCCTTATTTATGATCTGTTTCTCTCCATGAAATCCCTAATAATTTCTTCCATCCCATTACAAAAGCTTTATCACCTTTTAGAATCTTTTTATTTGTATACATTTTATATACTTTTTTGACCCCTAACATTTTTCTTTTCCTTTCTCTTCATTCCATCTTTCATGTCTCTTCCCTCTTTAATCTCATGGCTATTCTTTAATCTCTCCCAACCTCTTATATAAACCCTTCTCGCCACTTTCTAGTTTCTCTGATCCACAACTTCCTTAAATAACCCGCTTGTTCCTGCTCCTGGTGTTCTTTGATTTTTCACTGTCGTGTTCAGCTTACTTTTTGGAGAAGACACAAACAGCAGAACATTTTGTCTTTATTATAAAAATAATGGTTAACAGTGGTTCTATTTGTATATGTTTTTATACTGTAGGAACAAAACAATGTATTAATGTATTAGTAATATATTTTGTTGTTCTAACACATTACCAGTCTGTATAAATCATACCATAATACGTAACCACTAATAAAGAAAGGAAAGCATTTATTGAAACAGTAATATCATTGTTTTGACACATAAACATGAAACACTCATAGTGAAAGGATAATTAAAGAAAATTATAAAGTACACATAATTTTTAGATCACACAGGCTCATGCCAGTTTCTTATTGAATGTGGTAGCATGTGTAGTTTTAGAAGCATTTAGGTTAGTATAAGAAAGGGGTCGGCAAAGTGCAGCTCGCAAGCTACATGTGACTTTTTAGCCATCTTGTTGTGGCTCTGAGCACATCTCCCAAGCCCCGCCAATGACCTCCAATGCCTCTTTTGATTGGCCATCAGCAGGTCGTGGTTGGGAGAGTGCGCTCCTCCCCCTTTGTGGCTTGCAAAAAAGTTGTCGTCACTGGAGATGGGAGCGAAATGGCTCCCTCCTCATCTAAGTTTGCCAACCCCTGGTATAAGACATAGCACCACTGGGCAAACCATTAAAAGCCACTCTTTATTTTATTTATATGTTATTCATAGTGATTTACCATTCACTTAAATCCCTTCCCCTGTAAAGCTAGAAATCTAGTTTCTCTAAGCAATCAAAGACAGAGACTGGATCCTGGAACCAATTTAGGGGTTATTCTCTAAAGTCCAAATTCGACTGTCGAATTTTCAAACAGCGAATTTCCATAGCCAATCCACAACTGCAACAATATTCTCATTATAAAGGCGTGACTGCAACAGTAGCAGTCTATTGCAACTGTCTTTAGCCGGCGAATTCACACCTTAATATGACAATTTGGACTTTAAAGAATAACCCCTTAGTCAGGCTTTAATTAATCTGGTATGTTTTTGGATTGTGGCAGAAAACCAGATCACTAGGAGGAAACCCATGCAAGTACAAGAAGAACATACAAACTTAATGTTGATGAATTCCAACTGGAAATCACCCATCACCCACTCATCACCCAGCACTACTAAGCAGAATTGCTAACCACTGAGCCACTGTACTTTCATATCACTTATAAAATTAGATTATAAAGGAAGCCTATTTTTTTAGTCCTTAAGGGAACTAAATAATTATGTATTCCTTATTTAACTGAAATACTAGGACAAATGTATTTTATTTTCAATAATATTTTATGGTTCAGGTTTGTCTTTAAAGACAAGCAGGATCTTGTCCTGTAGCATTGGAAATTTACTGAAAATGTATAATAAAATATACATCATCTTTCTGTTGATTTTTTTATGTGTATGTAAACTAAAAGAGTTGTATTATTTATACAATAATTGTGATGAAATAAAAGGTCAATAAGGGCATGGATACAAGATTATTAGGCAAATGTTGATGTTGGAATGGGGTGGGACTGTCATGGTCAGTGGCAATAAAATAACTATTTTGTGGACCTTTAAATAGTACATTACAATCGTACTCTAAGGTGAGAGTTAAGTGGTATTGGATCAACTTGGACATTCAGAAATAATGAAATAGGAATATTTCAAATTTAACATTGAAGGAGTCTGAGGTTTGGTTGTTAATAGCCAAGATAATAATGCTTGGAGTGTTTAGTGCAATGGATACAGTGTACTTTTAGTTGTCAACTAAACTAGAAGGCTTACCTGGTTGTGATGTAATCTATTCTAAAGGTAAGATCAAAAAGCAGAAATCTCTAGAATTCACCTGCAGAAAAAAACACCACTTAAATCTAAAATATGAAGAGCAAAGACACAATTTAAATGAACGCACAACAGCTTTAAATTGTGCTTTCAACAACCAGGCATGTTCTAAGTGACAGCATAAGTAACTTAGCAGATGTGGCATCAGATGAATAAGACAATTCTGCTGACAGTATTATGGGTAGTAGACGAAACAGCCTGAATTAAGCATTCTGTAAAGACACCAGAGAATTGTAGTGGGCAGATCTTGTGACATTTAAAGGTAAGCGATGAAAAGTTAGGCAGGATTTATGAGACATTCTCACTTAACAGTTTGTTGGCTAATAATTCTGTGTATATTTTTGCTCTTTCTATATTTGATCTGTTCTTGCGATGTTCTCTTTGTTCAGACTATTATAAATGCTCCCATTGTGGAGCTGATTCCTTGTTTTGAGCAGCATGGACATCTTTACAGATAGCTTATTGATGAATCTCCTTGTGGAGGCATCATCCTTTAGTCTCAGTTTACTGCTGGATGCCTTACTGTTCCCGCAGTGTTCATTCTTTTCTATGAGATTAGTAGGAGAGAAATATACGACTGAAAGAACTGATCCAATAAGCCACTACTACTATTCATCAGACTGGTCAGCTAGTACTATATGATAGTTCTTGAAAATTCACTAGGTCTGTATGCTGTTGTGTTGAGTGAATATGTGCCATTATGTCATGTACTGTGGAAAATTCATTTCAGGAGGTGAATTCACTTTTTGATGAAAATGCCTGATTGTAGAATTTTACTGAAGGAGGACAGCACTTAATGCAAACGGGGCAATGTAAGTGGTACGCTGAAATGCATGGAGTGCAAGGGGAAATATAACTGATTGGGCAATTGTAATGGACAATTGGAGAACTGAGCAATGTACGAGATAGATGCCATATTGACGATGTGGAATATAATTTATATATTGCTGGGTTCTGAGGGCAATGTGTGATGTTACTGAGGAGATACTGAAATATTCCAGTTTGTCAAGAGAATTTTTCTGTTTGACTATATAGAATTTACTGTCTTGTCTTGAGTTATCTTAATGTGAGTTTGAAAAGGCAATGCTGTCCCATCAACATCAGTACTGTGCATATATTAAATAAAGGAACAGCACACAGTAGGTACCATGACCACCTTAGTTTATTGGTGCATATACCACAACATGTTTTGGGCTAGCGAGCCCTTTTTTTTACACTTCAAAAAGGGCATGCTATTCCAAATGTGATATATTTCTTTATTTAATATATGCATTGAGAATCTGTACTTGGATGGAAATACTAAAGCAATAGCAATTAAACTGTCACCTCCCCCTTGAGCATCTCTTCCTTCCTTTATATCAGTTTGGTCTACATTCCAACATTGTTGAATAAGGATAATGTAATAAGCATGTAACCATTAGCTGATGCATTGTGCAAAGCAGCTGGACCTCTGAGTTATTTGTAAGTTGACTACTGGGCACTTTATCCTGGGATGTAACAAATCAGATTTTGTCATCAGAGATAAATTTGCCATTTGACAGAACTCAACAGAATATCACCTGTTAACAGTAGGTTATCTACAGGAAAGTAGTCTGTGTTTTGTATTTTGTAGTATTTGTATGTTGGATGGATTTAAAGGGGAACTATAGTCAAATTACATCATTACATATACAGGCACAGTTCTATACCTTAGTGAGAAGTGTTTCTCCCCAGTAGATGTTTCTTGTGACGCAGAATGATTGAGTAGGCAGCACTGATAAACTCCCACACCAGGAAATGTGTATGTGATGTGTACTGGCCAGCAGGGGTGGTCTTGGCCCTATTGGCGCCCTGGGCCAACCCCCCCCCCCCCCCCCCCCCCCCCCCCCCCCCCCCCCCCCCCCCCCCCCCCCCCCCCCCCCCCCCCCCCCCACTTGCCCAGAGCCCTCCACTCACCTCCAACAGCATTCCAGCAACGCACCTCCTCTGATGAGGTAAGCTGAATGCTTTGGCTCTCCTTAGATGTTTGGGTCTTGCCGGCAGCTGCCCAATACAGCCGACAAGACCCGAAGCAGTAAGGAGGGCCGTCGCATTCAACTTACCTCATCAGTGTAGGTGCGTCGCTGGAACGCTGTTGGAGGTGAGTGTAGGGCGCGGGGCAAGGGGGGAGAGCGGAGGGGGGGGAAGGAGGTCAAGTTTAGAGGTGGGCGACAGTACCCCTCAGATAGATTGCCCCCTGGGCCATCGCCCACATCGCCCATAGGTAGAACCGGCCCTGCTGGCCAGTTTTCCATGAAAAGGCACCCTCCCCGGACAGTTTTACCCTACTTGCTACTTAGCACATGTGCACAAGTCAGCTCTCCCTCCTTAATCTCCTGCATTCCAATTTATGTGGCCAAAAGGTCAGCTTAACCAATAGCAGTCAGCCAGCTTTTTCCGCTCCTGCTGCCTGACTTGCAGAACAGAAAGAGGAGGGGGAGGAAAATGTCAGCTCTCAGGAAAATTAAGGGAAGCAAACTGCAAGTATTATTTCTTCCATAAACATTTTTTTAAACTATTTGTGTCAGCAATTGGCTTAGTATAAATTAGATTTATGTGTATGTGTGCAGTTATATCTGCACTATAGTGCCTCTTTAAACTGTAGTAATCATTTTGACAGTAATAGATAAAATCATGTAGTTCATCAAGAACAGGAACAGCAAACCATTTTAACCTGAGCAGAAAGAAAAAACAAGCTGTTGATCTACAGCGACCAAAATTATAAAGTAAAAGAGAAAGTTAAAGGATTCAAAAGCCATAAAAGTAAGGATCAGTTGTGAAGAGTCTTAAAATTCCATTATTCAAAACTATATAAAAAAGTATATGGAAGCAACCCTGTTTTGTATCTTTAAAACATCCAATATCCAATATCTTATTCTGCTGCTACCATAGACTTATTTCAACCAAGTAAAGAATGGATTGCTAGATAATAACAGACTAATAAAAAATGAAGTAAGAATGTTTAAAGGTATTTAGGAAGGACAGGAAAGTGTTATTCTTACCCGTACTGAGGGTGAAATTCGCTAAGGTATTTTCACCCCCTTTTTCAGCTGTTTTCTGGACATTTTTCACCCGATTTTTTTTTTCCTACCACAGCCAGATGTATACTTGTATTAGTACAAAAACAAAAAAACTTCAGCAAGAAATAGCAGAAAATGTGCAACAGCACCTAAGTAAATTTCAAACTTCAATTAATAGTGGTAAATGATGTAGAAATATAAAGTACAGTTTTAAGCAATAGATTTGACTTCCAATTCCTAAATAGGACTAGAGAGAATAGTGAAAAGATCGACTAATTAAACAAAGCTTATAGACCAAAGGGGTTTATTCACTAAAGTCCAAATTCTTGCATATAGGTGTGAATTTGCCAGATAAAGACAGTCGCAATAGACTGCTACTGTCGCAGTCTCGTCTTTATAAAGAGAATATTGTCGCAGTCGCGACTTTATTATTGGAAAATTGTTGCAATCTTAACATTAAAAATTGTCGCAACTTTACAATGGGGAAACTGTCGCGGATTTGCTATGGGAATCCCCTGTTTGCGAATTCAACAGTCGAATTCACACAATGGTGAATAACCCCCCAAGTGGGGGATATGGTCACTTTATATAACTATGTATGAGGGCTGTGTAAGAAAGTCTATTCATTACATGAACAATTTAGAAGATGTGGTCTTCACTTGCATTTAGAAAACAGCTGTGATTTTTTGCTTACTTAGAAGTGGTTCTGAGAGATGCCTTTTCTGTTTTCCAATAAAAGAAAGGATGCTCGTATTGAATATTAGAAAAGGGGTGATTGGGTTAAGCAGGAGAAATGGGATTAATCCAGGAGAAGGCATTATTTCCTTCAGTAGTCAGGATTATTTTTTTCCTTTCCTTTGGAAAGAAAGCTGCTAGAAGCTTCAAGAGGCAAATATTGGAAGCACCATTTCTAGAGTGGACGGTGACCCACTGTGCCATAATACAGGGAGATACCATGCATGCTAGCCTAATGACAACCACCCATCTGTCTACTGCTACTAGAATTTAAAGTTGCATTTGAGCAGGTGGGTGTCAGAAAGTTTGTATATAAGGGAAGCTGATAAGCCTTTTTGGAGTTATTGACTAAAGTCAGAATTAGACTGTCAAAATGAATTCTTATCATTTCGTTCTCTACTCCTTATTGACTAAACAGCAGATTCCCATAGCAAATTTGCAACCGTGACAATATTCCCATAGTAAAGTCACAACCGAGTCATTAGCAGTCTATGGTATAGTGTACGTCTATTAGCCGTCTATTGTGCATGTGACAAATTCGCCACATCACAGAGTTTGCTGAACAATTGAATTTGAGGAAGTGGTACATTCCCACCTCTACATGATATGACATGACTTTGGTCAATAACCCCCTATGTCCTAAGTGACTTAAAAACAGCCCTGAACCCTGGGCATGAATATGTGAGAAAGTCTCAAATAGATTTGTGTATTTTTATCCTAAAATTTGTAGAACATCATTACTCTGATGAGCATTATATTAAATGCAACTCTTGGCAATTCTAACATGGAAGATATGGGTAGGAATGCTTAATAGACTACACTGTATTATTGTTAAATGGCTCCATAGTATCATCAACATAATGCAGTTATTTATGTATACACTTTTCACATTATTATATATCTGTTTATCTGATTAGAGAAAATAGTCTTGTAGAAGTCACTGTATTAAAACTCATGCTAGAACTAAATGATTCATGCTCTGATTGGCCATGTGGCTATATTGAAAATATGAAAGAATCAAAGGTGACGAGATGTATTTTTTATAAGGAAGTTCCTTTCACTAATAAAAGAGAACATAAAGGATCTTGTCTTTTCATCTTCTACCTTCTTGCCCTATGAAATGAGAAAGTTATGTAGATAAAGCCTGATATGGCTCACACGCATTATTGCAAGGTAATAGATAAATGAAACGTATCTTTCAGCATCAGTTAATATACTTTTCTTCCTTTGGACAAAGAGTTTAAAAAAAAAAACAACAACAAGCCCAAAAGAAGCATAAACTAGCTTTAGACTGCATAAACAGAGGTCATGTGATATCCCCTGTATATTGCTAGATACTGTATCTACGGATTATATGGAGAGCAGGAAATGAATCCAGTGAAGCTGTGAAACCAAGTTAGTCGTGTATTTGAAGAAATGTGTTAATTAAATTAATTTGCAAAGCATTTCTCTCTGTTTTTTATCAGCCTTCCAATAATGTTCATCTTGCACGTTCAGTTGTAATTTTAATGTATAAATATCGTCCCCTTTTTTAGATAATCATTTTACCTTCTATATTTTCCTATGGCAGTGGTTAGATAATGGCTACATTTCTCTGTGCTATTAATAGAGACCATTATTCATTTATTCATTTGTTCTATAAAAGGATCAATCCTTTTACTCGGATTATTTTCTGTGCATGAAATTAATGTTGAGCACGTTCTTCTGTTCAGTTTAACCTAACCTTTCTCCTTTCAAAGGCCATTTAAGGTGAAGGGATTATCTACAGATGTCACGAGGAGCATCTGTAATATATTACTCATCTGTGTTATTGTAGTGGAAGGGTTTTTTTCATTGAACGATTCATTTGTTTATTAAAAGAAACAAAGAAAAACAAAGATGATTTACTTTAGCCAAAAATCATAAATTTGCTGCTATCCATCCCCAGGATATACTTCATGAAGCATTTTGATTTTCCCATATGTACTTTGAGTAATTACATCCATTTATGCCTCCCTATCTGCATTGAGGTCCTTATGATCCTTCTGCCATAGAAACCCCCTTTTTAATCCTGCAGGTCATCCAGAGTCTGATCAATCATTCAGGGGGTTATTGGCTAAACTCCGAATTGTTGAGTAAAGGTGTGAATTCGCCAGCTAAAGACAGTCACAATAGACTGCTGCTGTTGCAGTCGCATCTTTATAACAAGAATATTGTTGCAGTTGTGTTAGTCCTATGGAAATATTGTCGCCATCACAACTTTAAATTTGTCACGGTCGCAACTTTACAATGGGAATATTGTCTTGGTTGTGGATTTGCTATGGGAATCCACTGTTTGAGAATTTGACAGTCGAATTCTTACTTTAGTCAATAGCCCCCCTCAGTGTGCTTTTTCCACTATTCCACCAATATGGTGCTGCAGCCTAAGATCAATTTTTCTCTTGTATAACATCTGGAGATGCTGCCAGCCGTGCCTTAGGGGGTCTTATTTATTTATGAAAGAGTGAATTTGCATAACCAAATGAATTCATGACAATTCCTATCAATTTAGCCAATTGTGCACCAAAGTGAATTGTGCATATTCACTATTTAGCATATTGTCACTGTGATGGAGCAGAATTTTGTGTAGAGACTTGTGAGCATTGTAAGTAAAATAGTCGAGGTGCTTACTGTAGGTAATTCATTATACACAGATACACTGAAACAAAGCAATGCCAGTATGCTGCCATAAATAACTTTTTCTAAAGTAAGGACAGCATAATGGCAATATGCATGCATTATCATATTATAAGAAAAGGCAGTGTCAACAATTTTTCATATATTGATCGCCAGTATTGTTCTCAGAGAGTTGCATAAATCACAGCAATTGTTTTTGCATTTATTTCAATCTCACACAATTTCTACCTCATGTTGACACTTGGCCACCAGATTTTTTAAGGAAACCTGCCATATGCCTCCCAATTTACCAGTTTTATTTAGAGTAGTCAAGTCTACATAACACACCAGTACAACACACAAATTGTCACTTTGGCATGTAATAAATACCCTAATTGACTGAGGAATTTGTAGTAAATAGACATAGTATCTACAGTATATGTAATATGTGGCACATGAGACACATCACAGAAAAGCTTTGACTATACAAAGTTGGAATAAGTGTCTGTTGTGAAATCATACATTGGGTGGGACAATATGCACTTCACAAACTTCCTGTAGGTTTACTTCCCCTTGAAACAGTAATATCAAGGACAGGTACCTAAAGATGTGGCTCTTCGCGACCACATGAGTCACCTCGCGAGACTGGAATACCTTTAAAGCATGTGCTGATTTGTGCGTGTAGGAGAGAAGCCGGCGCATAACCATTTTTGCAAAGTGAATCGAAGCATCGCAAGGTGAGTTTGCACCTTGCTGAATTACCCCTGACTCGTAGCCTTGAGAGTCTCTTTGATTAACTAGAATCTTCTGACTAACCTTCTTACTTTTTTCCTTGATCATTGTTGTATAGGCAAAATTTATTAAATGCATAATTTTTTACCGCGCGTGCGGAATTTCGATCGATTTCCGATCGCATGATCGGAATCTCGATCGATTTCTGATCGCGCGATCGGAAATTGATCGAAATTCCGCATGTGCGGTAAATTCCGCATTTAATAAATTTCGCCTTACAACAGTGTCATATAACAGAAACTGAGCACTATTCTCCATTCAGTCTGTTAAAAAGTGTTATTTTCATTACTGTTTGCAACTTTAGCTTACTGTAAGTTCGCTCAATAGTATTGTGCAAGACATTCCCTTGCCTGAAATCCAAGTATTCCCAATTGATTTTATTATAAGCAAATAACTGCTCTGACCCTTTAACAAAGTCCGTGTGATTTCATTTAAGATTTAGCACAATTTTCTTTTTTTTTTTTGTTTTGCTTTAATTCCAACTGAAAACCAAAGAAATAAATATTTAAAAAATAAAAAACTGCTATTTTTGTTCTTGTGCTTTATAAAGTGTGTCTGTGTTTATATTTAAAAGTTAAGTTAAAATGCCACTAGGTTACGTAACACTGAACAATTTACCAATACAGTTACATTACAGACATGGGAGAAAACTCAATGTGAAGTGAAATTGAAGACATAGGGGGGTTATTGATTAAAGTCTGAATTGTCTCATAAAAGTGTGAATTCGCCACTTCCCCACACTCAGGTATTCAGCAAACTCTGTGATGTGGCAAATTCACCAGCTAACGACAGTCACACACTACACAATAGACTGCTGCTATTGTAGTCGTGACTTTACAATGGGAATATTGTAGCGGTCTCAAATTTGCTATGGGAATCTGCTGTTTAGTGAATAAGGAGTAGAGACTCAGAGGGCTATTCACAAAGGTGCGAATTCTCAAACAACAACAACTTCCCCAATGTAAAGTCGCCACCGTGACAATTTTTAAAGTTGCGACTGTGGCAATTTTCCATAGTAAAGTCGTGACTGTGGCATTATTTCCATTATAAAGACGCTGCTGCAACAATAGCAGTCTATTGCGACTATCTTTAGCTGGCGAATTCACACCTTTACACAACAATTCGGACTTCAACAGTCAAATTCTCACTTTGGTCAATAACCCCTATAGAGTCATGAGGACACATATGTTACAATAATAAGTGTGGTATTATTAGCCTTTAAGTTCCAGATAAACCTAGAAGTAACTATTCATTTCTCTCATGGAACTAAATCAGTATTGCTGACAGTCCCAGATGTGAGTGATTGGAATGCAGCTGCATTTTCTATTCAGATCGCTAAATTTCCTGTGAAACTGACAAGAAGACTGATTATTTCCATGTGGTTGGGGGGTAGGAGAGTGTTAGGTTGAACAAGCAGTTCAAAAGAACCTTCATTATTTCAAAATAAAAAAATCTATTGGTGAAAATCCTTTCTTTGATTGCCCACTGGATAATCCACCACAGTTTGGTAGATATTTATATGTACTGAGAAATCTCTTGAATAATTGTACAATGTTATGTATACTGTATGTCATCTTTTTATAAACTCTGCTTTCATTGGACAAATCTCTTCAGAAGAATACAGGGTGACACACGATAGTGAAGTAATTCTATATTAACCTTTTCCTATCCTGTGTCCCCTAGAGGGGGGACATTCCAAAAATTCTTGTTGATTTTTGAGACAAAAACGGCTAGCGAAGCAAAAACGCAGACGTGTGAGTGTGGTCGAAGTAATGAAGAGAGTGCTGCTAATTTCTTTGATAAAATTCACTGATATTGCATGAAATGTCTAATTTCACATTTTTCGCCAAAATAATATTAGGATTTCAATGGGCGGAACAGGAAATTTTATTGGATAGGAAAAGGTTAATATGGATTGAACAGCAGATAAAACTAGAGAAAGCTTGCAATTTACAGTAGTCAGCTAACACTACAGTACGTGTAAATTATGGGTTCCATTGATTCTGTTAGGAAGCAAGGACAATTAAATCACTTTTGCTGCATGGTAGGTTACTTACTGGGTCCAATACATGTTTTAGGTTGTATCGGCAGTTGTTCAGTTGAACTGTGTATAGA
The DNA here is from genome assembly GCA_019650415.1 of Pipa parva. Classification (NCBI taxonomy): domain Eukaryota; kingdom Metazoa; phylum Chordata; class Amphibia; order Anura; family Pipidae; genus Pipa; species Pipa parva. The sequence continues at coordinate 27,538 of WMED01000868.1, forward strand.
TTAATTCAGGCAGCTGTTGGAGAGGGGGTAACAAAAAACTACAACTGGATCAGGCCTGATATTTATGTGGTATTTAATGGTAATGACCAGCGCTGTTCAGTAATTTAGAACTGAACTACTTTTAGAGGATCCAAGAGTATTTTATTATAGGAAAGATCTACAGTATGTATTAGTTAAATAATTTACACTTCAAAAAGAATTAGTTCCCCTTTTATATAAACAAATGAATGATGCACATTTAAATAGCAAGAATTGTTTATAAAACAATGCATTAAGGTTAATCTTTTCAAAAACCTCTCCATGTTAAAGGAGATCCCCAAATTTTCAAAATAAGGTTACGGCAATAGTGGGAAATTCAGGGCAACCTTTTGTATATAATATGTTTCTAGCAGCACTTATCATTGTATTAAATACAATCACGTCAGCCCTGCTAATAACATTTTATGCATGTTCCCAATTCTTTAGCTGGTCTCTGGTAACCTTAGCCCAAATGGCAATTGGATAGCTTCCAGGATTATTCATGATGAATTGGAATTTTTTTTTATACTTTTGTTCTTGCAAATTAATGCATGAGTGAATATGTTTCAGTACTCTCTTGTGGTTTGCTTTGCTTGCATAATAAAAAAGGTTTTTTGCTAATTAGAATTAATATATGAAAAATGTTGATGTCTGAATATAAAATGTTAGTCTACTTTTAAGAGTTGTTCAAAGTCATTGTTTCAGAAGAGGCAGGAAGTAGTTCATAGCTTTAGGCAAAGATTTCAGCAAACAGCTATAAATTATTTTACCCTTTCTCTTGTGTGTACAGGAGTAAGATCCTGAATTTAGATGCGCATTGAGACAATAGTAATCTTCAGCACATCTGTGTATTTGTCTATAATAAATACAGTGTTCAATAACTAGATGGTAATTGCTTCTAGTTGAGGGCAAACTAATAGATATGTGTACTGTATATTCAGTATATTTGTATATTTGTGCATGCCCTTATGCCCATGACAGTAAGGGAACTGAGAAATTTGTAATAAAATAGTTTTTTGTACAAGTGAAGAGAAAAGCTTAGAGGTTTTCTGCTAAAGATTAGTGAAACAATTCAGCAGTTTTGACACATTTGACTTTGCAAATCATTTTGTGAATTCAGTGGGGAAAATAAAGCATTGCCTAAACTATTATAAATTCAACTTGAATTATGACAATTGCTGCATAGGAATAACTACCATGCTTATTCATATGGCAATATTCCATTTTTTAATGTTATTGGGTCTTTAAAGGGATATATGTTTGTAGGGTACATTACATTCTAAAGTTTCTGAGAAATTGTGTGCCGTGATTCTCCCAACTACAGTGCAGTTATCTCATTCACAGCTTAGATATCAGACAGACAAATCAACAAATATATGTACTGTATGTATAACTGTATTTATAAAGCACCAAAATTTACGCAGCGCTGTACAATTCAGCTATAAAATTATAATACAGACATGGGAAAAGTTCATTAAACAATACAAGTATAATATCACAAGGATACTTCAATATAAGTGCTAGGATGAGGTTGATACAATAGGTTGGAGGTCCCTGCCCCATACAGCTTACAATCTAAATGAGAGGAAGACTTACATACACAGAAGGGTAATAAGAGCTGTAACAATGTGCTGAAACATAGGTCAATAAATACAAACAAATAGGTCATTAAATACAGATATTAAGCATGAATAACTAAAGATAAAATAAAATCTATACATAAAAATCAGTGATAAATATCAATGCTAGTGCTCTGAAAAATAGGACTTCGGTTTGGTTTTAAAAGTGCAGAGGAAATGTTCCTGGTGAAGATAAGGGGGTATAGAATTCCAGATGTGGGGGCACAGAGAGAAAAGAGTGTAAAATGAGAGAGGGCAATATTAGTATGCGGCATGCAAAGCTAGTAGCTTTGGGAGGAGCACAGTTGATGTTGAGGAATATATGGGCATATGAGTGTGAAAATGTAGGAAGGGGCAACAGAGTGAAGTGCCTTAAATGTCAAATGAAGAACACTGTAAATGATTTGTTTGCTTATGGGGAGCCAAGGAGCAGAGAGAGATTGGAAGAAAGTCTGTCCTGTCTGGGGAGAGAGAATTCTGACAGCAGAATTTAGAATAGACTGAAGCGGGGAGAGTTAGGAAGCTGGGAGGCCAGATAGAAGAATATTACAGTAGTCCAAGCGGGATAGGACGAGAACATGCATGAGGGTGTTAGCAGTGGTCTAAGAGAGAAAGGGGTGGATCTTGGCAATACTGAGAAGGAAAAATTGTCAGATTTAAGCAGTGGAAGGGATGTGTTTAGAGAAGGAAAGAGCAGAGTCAAAAGTTACCCCAAGATAATGTACAGAGGTTACAGGGCTCATGATCGCACCATTAAATAGAATGGAAAAGGTTGGAGAGGGTCCAGGTTTGGGTGGAAAGATAATCAATTCCATTTTAGCGAGATTTAATTTGAGATGGTGCTTGGTCATCCACTAAGAGATTGCCAAGAGACAGCTGGAAATTTGAGACTGTAATTCAGGTGTTTGCACAGGAGCGGATAAGTAAATTTGGATATCAATCACATACAAGTGATACTGAAGACCAAACAAATTGATGATATCACCCAAGGAAAGAGTGTACAGGGAGAACAGGAGGTGGCCAAATATGGAGCCTTGGGGCACCCCCACCTAAGTGGGACAGGGGAAGAGGTGTCGTTAGCATGGGAGCCAAAAAGAAATTATCAGAAAAATAGGATAGATATAGTGAGTGAGAGATAGATACAGATAGATATAGATATAGATAGAATGGGCAAAATAAAAGGGCACTATAGTGCTGATATAACTGCACACATACATATAAAACTCCTTTATACTAAGCCAATTGCTGACACAAATAGTTAAAAAAAAGTTTATGGAAGAAATAATACTTGCAGTTTGTTTCCCTTAATTAGATTTCGTGAGAGCTGACATTTTCCTCCCCCTGGTCCCCTCCTCTTTCTGTTTTGCAAGTCAGGTAACATGAGAAGAAAAAGCTGCCTGACTGCTATTGGTTAAGCAGTGTGCTGACCTTTTAGCCGCAGAAATTAAGTTGGAATGCAGGAGATTACAGAGGGAGAGCTGGGTACGTCCTGTCTGGGAACCACCAACCTGTCACCAATAAAGCCTCCTTTCCATCACAGCAAAACAGATATTTCTTTAAAGATGTAGCATGACTTATTCAGGGATCATGGGTCTTTTGCAAAACCCCACAGAAACATATGGATTCACTCTGGACAAATTTCATAAATCACTGTTTTCCCTTTAAAGGAACAGTTTAGGCACCAACAGTTATTTGCTGTCTGTTTGGCACTGTT
>WMED01000869.1:0-30878 GCA_019650415.1 Pipa parva
CAGTTTAGTGTGTGTTCTCCTTTAAGGGGCAGTCCCTGACTGCATGTGCTTCTGTGTGCTGGCCCCAGGCCCTTTGCTGGTGAGAGAGTCTGCAATGGGTGGATGTTGTTAACAGGCTTGCCCAACTAACCCCCCAGTACAGTAAGTCGACTGTACTATTTAAAATGACTTTTTTTAACTAATATTTCTCAACTTATATATGAGTATATACGTTATGTTTTTGTTTGAACTAGTCCAGAAACAATAGTTAATGATATAAAAGGTAACCCTCATCATTTTTTATTGTGTGTTACTTAAGTCATTGGCAGAGCCAAGTAGAGGTGATACCTTTTGTTGGTAAATGCCATCTATTCAGTTAGCCAATAAAAGGTATCACCTATTTTCTTTCTACATGTCTCTGCTTATATCTAGGGCTAACATGGTGCTAAACTCTACTGCCACTTAAGTCATGAAAATGGAATTTTAAACAATTCTTTAACATAAAATGTTGTTTAAAAAAAATGAAGGATAATAATAAATGATTAATTATAGATTACCACTTTTGCAAAGCCTTTATTAGTAAAATTCCTGGCGCTGTGCTAAGTTCCTTTTTCAGATTAAGATCTGTAGATAAATATGGAAATTCCTCAGAACCTTCTTTACATTCCCATTTGACTAACCAAAAGCAGCATTACCGACAACTAAAAGTATTGTGCATTGTGCTGTCTGCTTAGTTACTTGCAACAAAATAGCAATAAAAAGAGTATTATTGTGTTTGAAGAAGAAACCACCTTGAGCCTCATTGACTAAAATCCGAATTCACCTGTCGAATTCACTGTGCTAGAATTTGAGTTACATTGCCAAAATAGTTGTAAATTGACTTCTCACTATTGACTAAGTGGAGAATACACATGTCGAATGTCGGAAAGCGATATTGCTGTCAGATGTAACATAGTAACATAGTTTATCAGGCTGAAAAAAAGATATAAGTTCATCCAGTTCAGCCTATGATCTATGTGTAGTTTGGTGTAGTCAGGTGTGATGAGAATACATGCAGAGTGGGGCAAATTCAACTAGTGAAGGGCAGTCACTCTCATCATATCCTACTAACTGTATTCTATGAATATTCAATCTATTTCTATGTCACCTTGGCGCTAGGTCATGTTATCACTTAGTCAATGAGGTTCTTTGTGTTTATGGTGACTACCACTATGTAAAAGTTATTTCCAGAGAAAATGTGCATTAAATGGCTATTCTGGTAAAACACACTTTTTTGATATTGCCATGAGAAAATGTATAAAGGTAATTTCCACCTGTTCATTGCATTTAAATTCGTTTCACGCTGTTTGCAGCATTGTAACTAATATGTTTTGTTGGCTGCACTTTTCAATTTGATCGATTTATAAATGGCCGAAAAAACAAACAATATAAAATGAGACCAATACTGAAAAACATCAGTGCATACCAGCACACTTTGCAGTGTTTTTAATGGAGTCTCATTTCAATCGATATCACCTGTCTTTTTCAACAGGGAAAGTCAGATGACTATGGCTAATTGCAGGACCATCTTCATAGGGAATAATAGGTTTTCATCACACTAAACCAGGCAAAAATGTTTCCATGAAGAAAAAAAGGTCTTATTGTGTGTTCTCAATATAGGTGATTTCATCAGTGTTAAAACTATTTTTGACTTTTATATATATATTTCACCTTGAGTTTCAGGCAGTAAAATGACTACATTTTGGCACAATCCAATAACCGCTAATCTACCTTCAGCCTTACTAGTGTGTTGCTGCTAGTTTAGTAAGCATAAACATCAACGTCTATATTTTTGCTATGAGTTATATAAACACAACAAACATCATCTATGTTAATGAAAAACCTTACATCATATGTAACCCTATATTTATCAAACCATAGGGCTTAAAAGAAATCAGTGTGATTATCTTCATGCTTCTATGGTTCGCTGACAGGTGTGCTACAGCCCAAGACAACGTAATATGTAATTAAATACTAAAACTACATTTTCACCGCCTCTGAAAAAATGGCATGACGGACAAATTGTTTATTGACATACTGTGATAGCTACCAAAGTAGACTGGATGTAACAGGTGTTATTTCATGTATCTTTGTCATATTATTAGATATTTAAAAGGAAACTATAATCAGATTACATCTTTACATATGCAGTGTTGTACCTTTGTGAAAAAGTTTCCCCCCAGTAGTTTTTTCATGTGATGCAGAATGATTAAGTAGGCACCACTGATAAACTCCTGCACCAGGAAATGTGTGTGTGAAGTGTACTGGCCAGTTTCCATGAAAAGGTAAACTTCCCCGGACATTTTTGCCCTACTTACTACTTAGCACATGTGCACAAGTCAGCTTTCCCTCTGTAATCTCCTGCTTTCCTACTTAATTGATGCAGCCAAAAGGTCAGCACACTGCTCAACCAATAGCAGTCAGGCATCTTTTTCTTCTTGTGCAGAACAGAAAAAGGAGAGGGAGAAAAATGTCAGCTCTCAGGAAAACTAACTAAGGGAAACAAACGGCAAGTATTATTTCTTCCTTAAATAGTTTTTAACTAATTGTGTCAGCAATTGGCTTAGTATAAAGGAGTTTTATATGTATGTGTGCAGTTATATCAGCACTATAGTGCCTCTTTAATTGTCTTTGTCTAATTAGTCTTTCTCTTCCTTATTGTAAGAACCATCACAATGACATTGGCATAAGATAAACAATAAAACATATGTTTATTCCCAGAAATAATGTCTCTGTAGAAAGAGTCAACTGCTGATTATTTTTCTACAGGAAGCAAGTAGATATAGATATGGCTTCCAGAAAACACATTTGTTTTTATAAATGTGACCCATGATGACTTGATCTCATTGCGCCTCTAATTACCCCATTATTATACAGGCACATGCATAGAGTACATTATTATGACTGTGTCACATAAAGAAGGTCCAGCAGAAAAGTAACGTTTTAATGTGGCATTATAGAAAAATATTGACTTATTGCTAAAATCTCCTTCCTGTTTTATGGATCTAAGCCAGCACTGGTAATTTAGTATATTGGGTTTTAGACCTATTTACAATTTCTCATGCATTTGTCACTGGTGTGACAAGCTCTGTACATTTCCAAAACATATGTAGTGACAACAATGCTATTTCAAGGACATGTCTAGAGAAAGACAAGGATTCTCACTAATAAGGATCATTGCGACATGGGACTTATCAAGAACCATTCAAAATGTGAGATATTATGTCAAGAATTTCAGGACCTTGTGATGACAAATACTATGTAGGTTACTACAACCAAAGACTGAATTATTTAAGGTGCATTCAGTGATGTTCCAGGCAGCATTTTTTAAATCCATTCCTTAAGTACCTATTACCTATGTAGTACCTACCTACCTAGGTCATGTATTGAGACCTGCCTAAACCACTCTCAAGTAAGATAATTTGCAGTATTTGATTTAATATATAGTTAGTTGTTTCTTCATGTAAAATTGTCAAAATGTGACTTATGGGGATGGAGGACCACAGCTGAGGAAATGTGTTGCAGGGCACTTTTACTGGTACTCGTCTTCCTTTCTCTCCAATGAAGAAAACAGTTACCTGTCTCTTGCTCCCACCTTACTGATGTTGTGAGGAAAGGGGATTATGCAGACTTGTTCTTTTGTTATTAGTCTGACAAAGAGAAGTCATTTCATTGAACAATGAGTCATATTTCAAGCACCATCAGTGCAAGATGGTGCTGCATCATGCTATAAAAGGATCTGGGACATAGTTCTCCTTTGATAATAAGGATATACGTTTATTCACATCACATAAACCATTCATAACCATGAAGTCTCCCCAGGATTGGGACTCCTTGGATACCAAGCAAATTGCATACTGTGCAATGATCATCCAATGTAAGAGATTGGGACTGTGGACTAGCATCAAATAATCAATTAAAAAAAGATTTGCCATTTGTGCAGCATGCGATTGGTAAGAAATGTTTTTAAATAGGACTTGAACCATATTAATGTAGTTTGATTTAATATACAGTAATAAACACACACACACAGGGGGATTTTCACTAAGGTTCAAATTTGGCTGTCAAATTCGAAAACAGCAGATTCCCATAGCAAATCCGCTACAATTTCCCCATTGTAAAGTCGTGCCAATTTTTAATGTTAAGATTGCAAAAATGTTCCCATAATAAAGTCGTGACTGCGACAATATTTTCATTATAAAGATGTGACTGCGTCAGTAGCAGCCTATTGCGACTGTCTTTATCTGGCGATTTCTCACCTATACGCAACAATTTGGACTTTAGTGAGTAATACAGTCTCTGCTTGTATCAGCGACCCATGCTAATCTATATTTTATGTTAACATGCATCTCACTTCCTAAAAAGGTTCTTTTGCAGATTTCTTATTGAAAATGTTTATTCTGTGTTCTGTAATAGCTTATAAATATTCCATACATTTTATTAAAAAAAAAAAAAAAATTAGAAAGGCATTACTGTAACACTTCCATTTCACAGTTTATTATAAACTGTGCTGAGTAGAATGTTCAGTGCATCGACAGCTGATTGAACAGATACAGTAGAAAGTATAAACAGATGTGGGCAAATGGACCCTGCATGTAAAATTGTTAAATCAATATGTATCATTTTGACTTATACCTAGGACTTTACAACTATCAAATTTAACTTTATTGTTCATATACACTTATTATGAATCTTGGTCGTAATGGGGTTTAATAACTCTTTAAAATCAAAGACAAACAATAATCTCCAGTTCCCCAGGATGGATTTTTACTTATTCTCTATTAAACATCTATATATCCAACATACTTTATAAACACTTTATAAACTAAAATAGTCTAAAGTCTATTTAACCCAAGTTACCGGTAGCTTTAGATTTTTTTTTTTTTTTTTTTTTTAATGTTATTTGCTTTCTATTTTAATTCATTTATTCTATTTTTTTTTCTTCCAAGTGCTGGTTCCAGTTATTTTCTCAAATGGGAGGTTCCTATGTAAATATTCTCTCTTACCAGCTGACCCTATTGTATTATTGAACTGGTCCTGATGCAACACTTGTCTCACTTCAGCTGTGCCTATAGTGACATCATTTTAGGGAGGAGAATATTTATTCTACTTAAATATTTTGTTTGTTGAGAAACCAAAACTAAACACCTTCACAAAGATGAATGAAGTCACTATTTACAAAATGACCTTAAGTAAATTATTGCAGAGGATGTTTTTGTTGGATGTTGTTGAGGTAAATGCCCTTTACAAAGACTTCAGTAAACATACTGGGAGCTTGCCAAAATAATTCTATAAAATGCACCTAAAATATAGGTAACCAATGTTACAAAGGACACTATGGGCGAAAGTTAGTAAAAGTCAAAAAGACCGATCTCTGTCTTTTTTCATCGAAAAATTAGATAGAAAAACTCAAGCGATAATCTCGCGGGATCAACTCGAAAAGATAAAATCAGGTCCTATTTGACTCCATCAAATTTCGCCCTTTATGTACTGCTTATCAACACATTTAATAAAATAAGGCAGATACAACTGGTTTAAAATGAATGGATAAAACAACAGATGTAAGAGTTGGGAGAAAACCTGTAATGCTGGTCAGTAACTTCATTCTGGGGACCAATATATTAGGGAAAGCACCCTAGTAGCAGTGACTGTGCTTTTGATGAGAGGGTTAATTCTTAATAAAACCCATGCTGAATATATAAACTGTAGCTTGTGGAGTGTGAACAGCTTTTTTAAATTATAACTGACATTTTAACCCCAATTATCCCTACTTACTTTTTAAAGTTAATCTCTTGCCCACTTTCAAACTCTCTCTCTTTAACCCCTCAGTTACATTAACACACACATGTGTGCATGCGTACAAGCATGCACCCACAGTCAGTTGTTATTTCACAGCCCACTGCTTTCTTTCCTATGAGGATCTGATAAAATTCAGCTTGTCTAAATGGGAAGCATGTATTAACGTTTATGGGCTTGATGATAATCAAAGCTGGACATTCTGGAGGTTATTGGATAAAGGCCGAATTGTTGCATAAATGTGTGAATTTTCCAGCTAAAGGCAGTTGCAATAGACTGCTTCTGTCGCAGTCGCGACTTCATTATGAGAATATTGTTGCTGTTTGAGATTTTGGCAGTCAAATTCTCACTTTAATCAATAACCAGATATTGGCTTCACCTCTGGACAAGAATTCCCATAATCTGCTGAAAATCATTGTATGCCGTATCAAATTTAACTTTCAAAGTTCAATCCCAGTTACAAACACGAGTGTGACTGTGATAACATGTTCTTTCATTACACATGAGTAATATTTAACCTAAGGGTTACTTTATGAAATTCACATTTGTTTCACATGTGTAATCAGCCATTTTATTTTTATGCACAAAGAATGTGTAAGCCGTTACTAAGAGCACTTGTGTATGCTAACAGAGAACATACCTGAGCTTGCAGATCAGTGATTGTTTTCTGGTACATGCTGTAATCTCGGTTGTTCTTCGGGCTTCGTTTTTTGTACAAGTCCTGAATTTTGCTTTCCAGTTCAACGTTGACTTCTTCCAGAGAGCGCACTTTCTCTAAGTAGGAGGCCAGGCGATCGTTTAGGTTCTGCATTGTCTCTTTGTCATTTTGGGATATCGTGTTCTCTTTATAAACATTCATATAATCAATGGTTGCCATACTGGAGGAAAGCTGAGTAGGTTTGGGGATGCAGAAGTTACCTCCGCCATCGATTCCGTCATGTGTACTGTAGGAGCGGTAGGATGTTTGGACTTGAGAGATGCTTTCATTGAAAGAGGGTGAAGAAAACTGGTAGGTAGAGTTAAAACTCATGATCACATCAGCTACTGATTCTGCTCAGGTATCAACTCCCAGCTGTATGGGAAGGCTTGTATCCTTGCTTGTGTACTTTATGTCAGTCAGAGTGGGAGTTGCCAAGCAATGTAAATTATGTGTCTCTCTCATTAAGAATTTTTTCTATTGCTCAAACCTGTATTTCATTCAGTGTTAATATTCTGAATAATAACTAAGCCTCCCTGCTGACTTTTTTTTAACCCTTATTTTTAATTACACACAGCTAGGTGTGTCTTAGGTGGAGGCAAACGCTGAAGGTCTAAATTTCATTGTAGTCTAATGCAAGTAGCACAAGAGTTCATTTCTCATTACGTGCTGCAAGGGAAAAAAAAAAATAGATTTTCAGATTGTGGCAGACAAGTGCCGAGGTTAACTCTTTATTGCAGAAATGAGCACAGTGACTCTGAAATAATGGAATAAGTCTTGGTTGAGAAGAAAGGAAAAAGAAAGATAGAAAGTATATTGTGCTTCTCCAGGAAGCACGCACTCCACATGTGTATTATATAAAGGGTAATCCTTTATTCAGAAACAAATTTATTTTAAACAGTAAAAATCTTAAAAAACATGACATAAAATGACATCAGTCTGTAAGGGACCTCACCCCTCTCCACATATGTATGTATGTATATTTAATTTTATTTATAAAGCGCCACAAATTTACACAGCGCTGTACAATTCAGCGATACAAGTACAATACAAACAAGGGAAAAGTACATGAAACAATACAAGTAAAATATTACAAGGATACATCAAATTAAGTGCTAGGTTGTGATTGACACAAGAGGTTGGAGGTCCCTGCCCCAAGGAGCTTACAATCTAAGTGGAAGGAAGACTTACATACACAGATAGGACAATAAGAGCTGTGGAGTCATAGGTCCATAAATGCAAATAAATAGATCAAAATAGATATACTGTAGATAAATACAGTGAATTAATAGATAGATAAATACAATAGATATATACAGATATTAAACATAAAAAATTATATATAAAATCAATGATAAGAATCAATGCCAGTGCTCTGACAGATAGGATTTCAATTTGGTTTTGAAGGTAGAGAGTGAATGTACCTGTCGGAGACAAAGGGGTAAAGAACTTCAAAGGTGAGGGGCAGAGAGTGAAAAGGGTATAAGATGAGAAAGGGCAGTATTAGTACGAGGTACACAAAACTGGTATCTATAATAAGTATAAATACAAGCGAATGTTCACTGCAAGAGGTCACACATGAATATCAGACAAATCCAGCACTTAAAAACCCTAAGAGAACAAAAAGTCAAACACCTATCCAGAGTAGGGCCAGTTATAACACAGGCATGCTGTTTATACATACCCAGGTGAGACCCAATGGATACTTAGTTGGGGGTGACAGAAGATCCCACCTGACACCTTTCACATCTCTAGTTATTGGACTTCTTTCTGGGGAGGTGCACCCCTGGAGGTGCAATAAGATAAAGCTGAATCCTTAAATAGAGCTCACACAGACGCTCCTATCATAGCACTTGCCTGCCAGCTGCTCTGTATTACCCACCACTGTCCCAACGACCTACACGGGGAAATCACATTACATGACTATAGAACTGGTGCTTTGAGATTACGTAGAGCAGCTAAAGTTAAAATGTGACTTATACATAGGGCTTAAAATGTTAGCTTAACAATGATACAGATATATGACTGTAACGATCTGTACCCCCAAAGATGCCACCTGGAGGTCAACATCTTTATTATCCTAGTCAGCCTTCTAACCCTGTAGCCCCTGGCTTAGCTGAGTGTGTACTTATTAGGGACTGAGTGAGAAAATGCTGGCTAGAAATTCAATTTAAGACTGTAGGAAACTATATAAGAATTTAGGACTTGTATTATTCTTTGTGGGAACAGTGCAGCAGTGCTGTTTCCCTCTGGTATCGACACCACCAACACACCTCTCCTCGTTCACAATTGATCAGTGTGCCATGATGTAATTAACGACTGGGGACAGGGACCTGGGAACGCAGGACAGGCCCCCAAAAAATGTGACTGCCTACGTGATCCAGGAAAGTTGGCAGGTATGCATGGGTTAAGTATGCATTTCCCATTGCAAGCAATTCGTAATCATTGTGGATAATCCCTGTACATTTCAAATGAACATAATTTGATGAGAAGTAATGCTTGATGCATTTAAACAATATTATTGTAATTACACTAATTCAGAAACACTTAAATACTTAATTCGACATACTTAAACTCATGTGCACATCATACGCTTACATTCATTTAATTTCTATATGTATTTCAGTGCATTGTTGTACACTCCAAATGTGTGTAAAACAAATAAAATTAAGCCTTGTCCCTTTGTTGTTTGGTTCCTAAAATCAAGGAAAGAAAGTACCAAAAATTCAGCATTTTCACTTTGTCCATTTAGCAGAAACTGTGTATGAAATATCCATGCTGAGTTTATTAGTGTTAAAAGAGCATGTCAGTTCTTTCAAAACTAAAACTGCTATATAAACACATAAGCTTCATGGATAATAAGTAATTATTTAGCAGCAAAGTACTTCCCTGTCTGATCTCTCTCTGACTGTTTCTTCAGATTTATTAGACATCCATTAAATAGTTTAACCAACTGACATTTGTTAATAGTAATATGGGTGAAATTTAATAAACTCAGAAAAGGTTAAGTTTTCCGATCGATATTTACCAACAGAAGCTTTTCTAAATCAGCCTTTTCCCAGTTTATTAAATTTCGACATAAGGGGGTTATTCACTAAGTCTGAATTGTTGCGAATTCGTCAGATAAAGACAGTCACAATAGGCTGCTACTGTCGCAGTTGTGTCTTAACATTAAAAAATTGTCGCAACTTTACAATGGGGAAATTGTAGAGGATTTACAATGGGAATCCGCTGTTTGCAAGTTTGACAGTCGAATTCGCACATTAGTGAGTAACCCCCTTAAGTGCTGAATAGATGAATTGAAAGCGTTGTCATTCTGAAAGTGGAATTGTTTTGAAAGTCTTCTATATTAAAGCAATATTCTAGACACCTTTTTATAGGACTTTATAAAGAGATTATGTAGGATCCTAATTTTCATTCAGCATTATTTTGATGCCAAGCATTTTTGTTAAATTTCCATGTCAACAGTGCTGGTACGAAACTGGTTTAACTGTGAATTGCTAGCTGGTTCCATATTAAGCAAATCAGTTTCCAATCCAATAGTTGTCCTCTTTGCAAACAATGTTACACACTGTTATTATTACATGTAAAATACTGTAGTCCCAGCCAGAGAATCAAACATATCTAATGCGTTTGTCCCTGTGTTACAGCTTCTGCATGAAGATGTTATTTATTAAATCTCAATTTTACTTTATCTAAGAGGAAACTCTCCTGAATGACGCACCCCATTTAAAAAAAAAAAAAGTTAGTCAAAATGATTTAATATGACGATGTAATATCTAGCACATATCATATCTTTGCTTATTCAGTAAATGAATGCACATTAATAGTGGATTAAAAATATGTAATGCATAATAATATTTACAGCCATAAATGTTTTTTGAATAATGCACTCAGTAAAAACTCTTCTGCTCATTCAAGAATGAGCTGTTCATAACAGGCTGGTGTTAATGCTGTTGATGCCATCTGTTAAGATTAATCTTATAATTACAGTTTATGTTGTTAGTTACAAGTTGTGTAGATGAAGGTGATTTTTTTAACCGCATCTTGTTAATTCAAATTGCCCATTACAATGTGAGCACATTACTCTAAAGAACTTTGAATGAAATGGATAAAAACACAATTTATTTTAATAGGAAAATCACAAGGTATGTCAGAAGGAAGATCACAAAATGCCGGTATGTATCACGGTCACATGGCAATTAAAGAACAATACACCATAAACGGAGTATGTAGAATACAGTACATGCTGTCTGAATGACACATGCAACATACCTTGAACATATTCGTTGTTTGTGGAAATGGGATGCAGTACATTCTACCCTATCTGCCCATTTAAATTTTAAAATCCCCGTTAGAGGATTCAGGATTTCTTCAGACCCTAAATAAAAACTGGTAAGTAGCCCTTTCCAGATGAAATGCACATCAGTTGTTCCACAGGACAGGGTCTGGTGGTACATTGCAAAGCCTCCATTGCAGCAACTCCTCGCTTCCACATGGAATATGCGAATCTGCCATTTTGGCTTCTTTAAACCAGCGGCATATTTGACCAATGCTAGGTGAGTACAGTCTGTTCTGACTGCTAGCAGCTAGAATATGAACTAGGCATTTTAGACAAGAGATGCTATAACAGCTGATTATAAAGTGGTAAGCCCAAGTGTTATGGCTACGGTATACCATCATCGGGAATCCACCTTTTGCATAAGTATGCTGATGATCTAACATATTGCTGCAGACTTAGGAAAGTATGTTTACATGAGTGTTTCTTTCATGCGTGGTTCTATGTCAATGTATGCGTCATTCCTTTAGTTTCACGGATGAGACTTGGCTTGGACACATTTGGAGGATAGCCTTCACATATGGGACTTTTTATCTTGGCTTTTACATCGTTCCACGTTTTTATCTTTATGGTAATAGACTGAACTGGATGGACGTGTGTCTTTTTTCAGCCTTATAAACTATGTTACTATATTTCATGTAGAGACCAATGAACAGAAAGATATGTTATTAGTGTGCTAGGTATTATAGCACATGTGGATAGTAATGTACTAGATCAATAATTATATACTGCTTCACTTTCCTGGCCTTCGGATTATAGGAGTTTATAAGGAAGGATGCCTTGCCCTGTATATTAGGATGTTATTTACTAGTTTTTGTTTTCATTTGTTATTTTTGATTATTGAGGGGCCGACCCACTGTTTGTGGTGAATATTCTCATTATAAAGACGTGACTGCGACAGTAGCAGCCTCCTGCGACTGTCTTTATCTGGCGAATTCGCACCTATACGCAACAATTCAGACTTTAGTGAATAACCCTCTATGTGATGTGACTGTTTTGTGTTTCATCTAAACAGCAATAGAGTTTTACCTCACTTATCCCCTGCAATGGCTTTTTGCGCCAAGTTCAACTCTCTAGGTATTTTACAATTTAACACACACATTCATTTTTCAAATATGAGCAAGTGGGATCAATGTTTATTATTATAAAATATTAACATTACCCGGTCAGTCTTTCATTGTGAACTTTAAGGGATTTTAATCTCTTTGTGTGAACTTCATTCATCTTTACAGAGAAAAAGAATCTTGTTCATAGTGAAAATCCTATCAGTTATATTTCAAATTATAATGAGTTCTGCAAAGAACTTTTGGTAGTTTAACGTTAGTTAGAAGTGCAAACTTGTGATCCAGAGAAATATGTTTGCCCTAAAAACAGAAGTGTTTTCTACATCTGTTCTCTGAATACTACCCTACCTCAGAGGCCTTAAAATCTGAACACAAGAATCTGAATTTGTGTATATAAAATAGAGACAGAAGTTTTATTTTATGGCCCCTAAAGGAAATATTAATATTAAACATGTTGGGTTACATTCCTTCACCGCGATTCAGCGGCACCTCTATCTTCAACCTTTTCCTACACTGAGTCTGGGCAGCAGTGCTCTGTGCGTGGGAGGCGTGCAGCTCATTTTGAGTGACATGGATCATTGCCTAGCAACTACGCCTGTTGTAATATCCCTCCCCCTGTTGCCGGTGGGGGTTTTAAAAGCTGGCATTTACAGGCACTCATTGCCTGAATGTTTTCCCCACTTTAGGCTCCTGTATTCCAGCTCCCGTATTCCAGCTCCCGTATTCCAGCTCCCTTGCCCTGTATCCAGCTTCCGTGCCGTGTACCTGATCCCAGTAACCTTCTGCTACCTGTATCTACTTAAAATGCCAGTCCACCTTTAAAGAGACAGTGCCTGTTTACTACTCCAGTCCAGCTATCACTATGGTGGGTGAGCCTGATGGCCATGACCTGGGAGTCTCCCTGCCGCAAAGGCCATACCTCCTTGCAGGAGGTCAAAAATGAAGATCAGAGACTCATTAGACTCTGCGCTTCAGGCAAACCCTTGTCAGCTCCATGGTGATAAGAGGATCCACTATATCCATGGCAACCTGTCTGACTTTGCCAGGTCAGAGTGGTGAATTAAGGGATGGATGGCCAGGCTCAAGTATTATATAAAGTGATAGTTCATTCAAAATCGTCAATAAAGTCTGTAACCAAGTGACGACATGTACTAGGGACAAGGTAACATAGAAATATATGTATTATTCACTTATATACACAGTGAGTGGGATATGGTGAGGAATGCTATCACTGTCGTTTACTGGTCGAATTTGCATTACTCTGCATTCTGCTACGCTGCACTACACATCTGCCAGTGTTTGTTGCTGTTCACTTCTTTGCCAAGCCTATTCTCCATTTAGTCAATAAGGAGAAACAAATTTACGACTCCCCCACCACAGCGTCATGAATGGATGCAAAGTTAATTCGACAGGCACTTTAGTCAGCCCTATGACTACAGGTACTGTTTGTTTAAGTATGGTGGAATTACTGGTATACAGTATATGATAAATTCATCATAATTTTAAACATTTAAATAAAGGGTATTCTTTCAACAGGAACAAAACTTCAACATTAGATTTTTTTTATTAGTTACTAACTCCAGGAATATTGTTCTGTTAGTTGGCATTGCGACTAATCCTGTGCAGTCTTGTCATGTTGAAAGTTGAATTCCTGATTTTGTACGTACTTGTTTTTTTCTCTTTTTTTTACAAATTGGGCTTTCTGGGGCACTAAATGAATATGTTTTATCTAAAGTTCCCTAGGAAACAATAGACAGTATGGGGTATTGTTTTTTTAAGTGATGAACAAAGGCTTCAATCATGGTAGGGAAAAAACAAACCCAAAATAATGCAAAACCAGAAGTTCAAATCTAGACTTTTCATAAATACAATGTAGGAATAACTGACAACTTTCTTTTTCCGGTGTCACTAAATGGTGTTTTTGCTTGTAAATCCTCAATCCATTACACTGCTATGACTTCATCCTCATGACAATAGAGTCTAAATATATGTACAGTTTTATACATTGTAAGGAACTCCAGCTAATTAATTTGGATTTACAGCTTCTAGTTGGCACTGTTGGCTTTTGTAGACGTGTTGTGACACTATAAAATGTATGTGAAATGACTAACATGGTAGTAAATTCTTGAGGTATTTTTCATATGAATACAAACATTTGGCACGCCAAACTATTACAATGAAACTTCAATAAAATACTGTATCCCTGTCTGAATACACAAATGAATAAGTGCATTTGTAGTGTTATCTGAACCTGATATTGTTTATCTGCAAGATTTTCAATAAAGTTATTCATTGATTTATTCCACCAATCAGACGATGGTCACCACAGTGCATTAGGGCAGTTGCTTTTATTATACAAAGTACAGATAACATTAAATAATAGGGATAGAAGGGAAAATAAAATATATTAACATTTACAACACTAAACAATCATAACAAAAAATAAAAAACAAAGCATACAAAAAGTCATATATCCATGGTTATAAGAAGTGTCCAGAAAATAAGTCTAGAAAATATTGAGGGGGGGGGGGGGGTCGGTGTTAGAGTGTCTTGTGAATTCAAGACATCATTATCATCATCACATCATCTTGTGGATATTTCACCATAGTAATTTCATATAGATCCATCACCTTGAACTAGAGCTTTACATTTCACTTTAAAAGACATGAGTATACATTAAATTAATAGACCTCACTTAACGAATCGTGTGCCTTAATGAAATATGGACAGAGCAGGTTTAACTTCAGCATCTGACCCATAGCTCCTCACTCATTTTACTTTTGAAATGAATGGTGATTTAGGGGGACTCGCTAGCTCAGCAATCCAGGGTAGGACAGATAGAAAGACATATGTTACATGTGTCTAATTCACAGCTAGTGATCCTTGTGACCAAGACTGATCTGTCCAGCAGAATATCAGACATACTGTATAACGGTTTAATAAGTGCTTTGTTTTAAGCCTTCAATGATAATAAATAATAGGAAGGACATGCTAAATGAATATACCATATATACAATTGTACAAGTACACATTACTGCAAAGTATTAGCACATGTAAACTCACTCTTAACAATTCTTTCACATTGTTACAGGAAAGTTAGTTATTGATTCCCATTCTTTCAGCACTGAGTCTTCACATCTTCTTTGGTATTTCAGAAACTGTAGATGCTATTACTCTTCCATTGACCATGTCTTGGACTATTGATGTCACATTCTTATTCACCTCTAAATGAATAAATATAAAGGATTTTTAAGAGTCACATCTAAAAAGACTGCTTTATATAAAGGGAACATCCCAAGTACAACTGAATATGAAAGTACTTTTGACTACACACAGAAGACGTTCATTTGATGGCTTGTATATAAGCAAGCAGATAGACATTCTTTTAACTCCTCTGCAAACTATTTTTCTACAACTGAATTAAAGAGATTACTTTCGATGGGTTCTTTTAGAAAGGAAAATAAGCATCAAATTTCCCCGTTATGGTACACATCACTGTAAAAAGCTATAATAAAATACAGAGAATTTAAATGTCAACTGAATTTTAATCAACTTAGAATTTCTAAATTAATCTTGGGGCTTAGGGTATAATCGTAAAGTAATTCTGACGTTTTTCAAACCCCCACAAAATGTACAAAAACAAAAATAATCAGTTAACCTTTTCTAACTAGGGAAGTATTTATAATAATTGGCTAATAAATTCATTACCAGTGATCATTATTGTAGTAATGAATTAGTAATGTCTCAAGCCAGTCTTAGAATTAATGAATGCCCCAGCATATGATTTGTAATTTGCTCTCTGGGATTTATTTATCACATAACAACAAATCAAAAAGGCACTTCCCTACAATTAACTGCATATTTTAATCAACATTCTAAACATCCTTAGGCATAGTTAAGCTACAGATTTTAAATAAACAAATATTTAAATATCTATCGATGCATTAATCCCACTACACTTTATATTGCATTCAAAGGAGCACCTTTTCAATCGAATTCGATAAACCCAATTTTTCCAACAGGGACCTTTCAAAACCATCTCTATAGGGAATAATAGGAATTTGTACCCTCAACTAGGTGAACACTTACTTAAAAAGTAGATATATGTGCAAACAACACGATAATAGCTGTGGTGTGCAACCTTGGGTCCACGTGTCCTGCCAGACACATCATGACCTACAACTGCATAGTCCATCAAAATGCTTTTTATGCAGAATCTGTGCTTTTAAATCACATTCACACCTGAGGCCTACAAAGAATATCATAATAAATATAGATTCCTTACTTATCAAATAAAATCATTATGGTTTCAACTGAAAATCTGTGAATCGGCTCTAAATCTCTGCATTACAGGCTAATGAAAGGAAAAGAAGAGCCCTACTCAGGGAAGGGGTAAATTAAGTGGTATTGGAAAGGGTTCTGCATGTGTTGGGTTCACTTGAAAAACCATACGTGGTTATTCACACCTACTAGTCTGGAACCTTGGTTCTACCCTTTATACATTACTGGCAACCACATTTTAAGTACCTCATAGTGCCTTGCCTTCATAAAAGGGGATTTTAGGCATGTCTTCATTGTAAATAATTACATAAAAGTAAATAACTTAAGAGTTACATACCTTCTGAATAACCGGATTCTTCCCTGAAATAAGAAACAATATTGACATTAGTAAAAGTGTTTATTTAATATTACTATTAGTAGCTGAGCAGTGATACATATAGTGACACTCCAGTATGTGACTTTATCCCAAGTCTAGTAAGTCAATGATTGCTCCTAGTACTTCAGTACCCTCAGATGCTATGGGGTACCAGACCTTTCCTAAGAGAATGTTTGCTACTTTCAGTACTTGAAACATTTTTTATTTTTGTTTTTGTCTGTTTATTGCCCTGAACCCCTTTCATTTTTGCCATATTTCACCTGCAGGGGATGAAAGAGAAAGCAATGAAAAAACAATATTAAAACCTGGAATACATTTTATCCAGTTAAGGCAAATAGGGCTGGGACTAGGGGTAGGCAGAAGCCTTAGGTGCTGCTATAAGCATCTAACAGTTGGTACCACCTGTGCCTGAACAGCCAGGCTTTCATTGGCTGTTCAGAAGCAGTAGACCTGAAGGAATTTGGAAGGAACTGAATCAGACATGTGGAAAGGTTTCTTAACATCAAGACTGTGCTCAAGATTCCCTAATACCAAATATAAAGAGGTATACCCTGTGTTTCCTTCCAGCAGATGTCTGTAAGTAGAAATCTCATTCTCAAGTCGAGTCTTGATATCCAGAAGGATCCTGTGCTCATTGTTCTGTTGTTCCAGCTCACTCCTCACATTACTCAACTCATCCTCCAGCCCACATATTGCAGACTGCATTGTCTGGAGTTGCTCTGCAGAGATGGTTTGGGCTTCTTTTAAGGCCTTTTCCAAAGAATGCCTCTGAGAATAGCAAAAAGGGTCTCATTTATTTTCTCCATCTGAGTCTTTCCACTTAATATAAACACTGTCACAAGTTGCAATTTTGGATTAAAGTTGCAAACTTAAGAGTTCTTCAACACCTACAGAAAATATACTTCAGTATACAGTATGTATAAGGGAGCAGTCCTATTTCCTTGGTATGTTCACACAGGAAAAGACAGAGTACATATTTATAAAATATAATTCTCCCAGTTTCATTTCAAAGCTTATTCTAAGGTGACTTTCAGAGAGATAAACATAAGAATTAGAGTAATAGGCAAATGATAAGTTAGGAATACCCTGCATTTGTGGTCAGTTATTGAATGTTTAACCTGAAATCAAAGCAGTAGAATCCAGTTATTACCCAGATTATCTAAGGACCAGACAAAACATGAAACCTCCAGAACTATCTTAAATCACAACCTTGTCAAAGGTGAACCTGCTAAGAAGTATAGGAGGAGGGTGTCTTCTGCTTTATAGCCTTCATCCACATATGAACAGGATTGTCACACTGAAGGTGGCAATAGAGTGCAAGTAAAAAGCTAAACACTATTAAGCACTATATTTAGCAAGTTTGAGTTTCGTAAGCTTAATATTTGGCAGTAGTGTTCACATTTGTAAGGCAATTGTGCACATAGCATGTTATGTAAGCTTTTGGAGTGTATTTTGTAATCTGTGATTGCTGCAGGTGATCCTACAAACAGCTGATGGGGAGTATTGTTTAGTGGGACTGATAATTGTGTATTATCCACCTGCAAGATCTTTAGTAGCTTTTATATTCCTATCCTAAATAAGCAGCTATTTGCAGAATGAAGCCTATCATATGGAACTGATTTGAACCTACTAAACAGTTTGGAGTGCCTTTAAGACATTCGCCTGCAAAGTTGCCATCTTAGAAATGGCATATTTCTTGGAGCGAGACATGGTGTGATGTTGGATTTAAAGGAATTTACATGGGCCAGCAATTATTTGAGTAGCATACAACAATAGCAGCAAACCCTTCAAGTCACCCTGTCATCAATTCATTATCTCATTGATTTATTACATAAAGGTTATCACAGTTATATGTTTCTTCTATTCTGCTTTAGATAACCATTCCTACCTTTTCCATTCTTCTAGTAAAAATATATTTAATCCTCTCAGTTTGGGTCAACTGAAAATGTGATGCAAATGTCACATGGGGCTATTTAAGCTGCTACTTCTAGCTGACTGCAAGTGGTTTATAAAATATTATTGTATACTTTGTGACTACTGATTTGCATACCTTGGAAGTCTCAGGATTGTAACCAAAATATCAGGGTTTCAGGGTCAGGAAGTTATAGTCTTAGAGCATTGCAGTTTGTTCTGCTCCAACAGCACTAGCAGAACAAATACAAAGTATAGATGTACCCGCATTCTGAAGGTTCCAATATTCTGGAGGGGCGGGAGCTCAGTTAGAAAGTTCCCAGGTATGTGGATGTGTGAAATGGGCTCTATCCATGACTCACTAATATTTTCATGGATTTGTGTCACAGCTTCTTTGATTCTGAGTTTCTGTCATTCATCTCAGCACTAATTGTACAGCTGAGTCAGTTTCGTGAGCTCCAGGAAGTACATTCCAATGTGTAGGGGAAAGGTGATTATATCAAGGAAAATACTTTTTCCCAAATGAACCCGATAGTATTATAACCTATTGTTAGGCACAAATAAAATAGTTTATTTCTCTTAACACAATGGTAAATTAGAAGGAACTGGACAACTGTTATACTATACAATCGTATTGTTACTTAACCTTTTTTTTAAAAACAGTTTTAATTATCAAAAAAAAAAAATTGGGGTAAAGTGTATTAAATTCAAATAGGCCAATTTCGGCCTTTTCGAGTTTGTCCCGCATAGATCTCAGCTATTTGATCTGTAAAAATCGATTGATATTTTTTGATCGATTTTTACCAATTGAAACTTTTCAATCCACTTTTTCGACTGGATTTTTTGATGGAAGGTAGCAATGCTACTAATGTAAAATATGGCTTACGTTTCCAACGGAAAAATCCAATCGAAAAACTCCATCGAGTTTCACCCCTTTATGTTAGAAAGTGTGTCTATAATCTGTGCTTAGAAAGAAAGTACATTTTATTTTAAGAACACATGTCATTTCACTTGATGAATATGTATAATCTATAGTCCTATAAAAAACACTGGGTCTAGGTGAGGGTCTGTTAACCCAACCAATAAAAGTTGGCTGCAACCAGCAAAATGAAATAACAAATCAGAAATGTCATTTAAGAACCATTTTCCAGGTACCGCACAGAAGAAATTGCTATAGCAATCTAAATTGGAAATGGTATTTTTCTGGTGTTAATGGTCCTTGAAAGGAAAAATATAAATAGTACAAAATCAGGCTCTCACCTTTTGAATGTCCGCTTGCAGTTCTATCTCTAGAATCTGTTCAGTGCGTTGCAGCTCCTTAATCTTCTTTCTGCTTTTCTGCAAAGCCTCTGTGTTTAAGTTAACCTCTTCTTGAACAGTTGTTGACTAGTAAAAGATGATTATTCAGCAAATTCATATGGGAATATATAGTTTAAAATGCTTAAATTAATACATCCGTCTGTCACTAATGTTACATGAAATATAGTCATGTAATACATTGTCTGTATAGTGCTTAATTTAGGATGTAACAAGCAATCAAAAATGAAAAATTCAGTGTTTAGATTTCAGTGTTTATCCCAAAAGAAACGTTTTCCAGCCTATTGACTAGTATATAGTTTTAGTCAAGTTAAACTACTGTTACAGCTGTAAAAACATCTTTGCTGGATGTAAGCAAATTCTATTCATTTTAAAAGAACAATGTGCTGTTATTGTAAGGATCAAGATCTAACATGCATCAGGGGTTCTATAGAACTAATAACAGAAAAAGGTTTAGCCTGTTTATTTTGGAAAGAAAAAAATATTGAAATTATAGTATAATAGTATTTTTTAAAAAAATGTAAATATTGTATATATAATTTCTGTAATGACAATGCTGCTTTTAGTTCCCTTTACATTTTTCTTTTTGTTATCTTAAGGAGAGCACAGAAGTTAAAATTTAGAACATTTTTACAACTGTTTCATTAAAAAAAAAAAAAAAAATTCCCAGTTGTAAATACTCCTTGATTATTTCAGCCTAGGCAAAAATCAAAATGGCAGACAGCAGTAATGAATCATATATTTTCAATCTGTGCTTTTTCAGTACCTCTTTAATATACCATTGTTGAGCCTCTTTTCGTTTTTTCTCAATGAGCTCTTCACATTCCCTTCTAATTTTCTCAATGGTCTTCATTAAATCTACGGATGGAGGACCTTCAAGTTTCACATCTACTGGAGAACCTTTCTTCTGCAGTTGGGCTACTCTCATGTTCTGTGTTTCAAAGGAGACAAAAAAAAAATATTAAACTGGAGAGCATAGTAAAACACCAATTTCTTGTTTCTTCAGTTGCTGGAGCAGTGCTGATGTCAGATGATGGCATTAAATACATTAAACTTTACCATAGTAAAGATGGAGCCATTACTCACTTCCTCACAAACCTGCAGGATGCCCAAACCTTACCTGACTCCAGCAACCAATTTTTCCTAATCTCTTTGCTTATAACTCTCTACCTTAATTCTCCTTCAACATGTGTATTTTGTGATAAACCATGATTTAATGCAGGATTCCCCTTTGAAGGAGAATTAGAGTCTAAACATTAGTAGGCTTTCATGTATATTTGATGGAACCACAGCCTAGATAGTTTACATGGGAAACTGTATAGATCTCTCAGTTACTGTAATAGTTTAGCAATATAGCATTTTTAAAGCCAGTGCGAGTGGGGAGGGTTCTAATATACTAAAAGCTAAACTGTTTTGTACAAAAAACCTGGTGTTATATCTCTGCTTGTCTTTCTTTTTTTTCTCTCTTTGTTGCTGTCTTTCTTTCCACCATCAATCCTCCCTCTGCCCTTCCCCCACAAATCACCAAATTGACTTATTACCACCTACATTATACACAAACAACAATAGACTCCCTAAAGTTTATGTACTAAAATATTAGGGGCCTAACAGGAGACAGACTGGGTAATACTTTCCTTAAAGTGCTTCTGGATAGACCACAACCTCCATGACACCTTCTCTTATTCCAGGGGTGCCTCAATACTAGTCTGAAAATAAAAATCTTCATTCTACCTTATTACACATAAATCTTGACACTTGGGGACACTACACTGTAATACAAGTGTCTCTGTTGCAAATTTAATCAAAGTTAAACCAGCCTTATTCTGTTTGATTTTAATGCTCCTTGCAAAGATAAACAACAATCTTAATGGAGAAACTGATTGTGGGTGGAGGTCATGTCCTTACCCGAGTTCTGGCACTGGAAACATCCAGAGGACAGACTACTATCCTGCTATTCTGCCTCCCATGACACCCACTCACTCATGTTTAAATCTTTATCTCGCCAATAAAGAAGTACTCCCCACACGTTAGGACATAAACAGCTTTGGTAGAATCTGCCAGAAAACATGCTTACATAGATAGTTTCAGCAGGGTGACAATAATACACAATTAGGGCACTTTAAGAAAATGGCCAGGATCTCCCTCTAGTAACTCTTAAAATCAACAGAACTGCTCACCTCTTATTCTATTGAAATCCTCAACATATGGTCTGTTATGTGGGTTATTTTCCCTTTACAGGGGCACACATCAAGGATGTTCCGTGTTACCTTTTTTAGTTCAGCCATATGACTGAACTTTTAGTAGACCTCATAAAACACTTTCATCATATTTGCAGTCCCAAAATAAGAGACATAACTGAAAAACTCTCTCTCTATACTGACAAATCTGTATTTGGGAGACTTTTGGTTTTCCCTTTATCACTTTATCCACATATTAACCGAGTCTGATCACCACTCTGAAATCATGTTCAACCAAGCCAAGCTGGTACTGTTCCCAATAGGCTTGGGTGCTTAGGTCTCTCCATAGAAACAATATGATAGCCCAGAGGTCTCACTTTACCTTTATATAACTATTTTTTCCTGACTGCTCCATTAGTAACTGCTAATGACTAAATATTTTATACCTGGCTGTTTATTGAGGTCTACAACAACTTCCCCACCTCCCAATTTCCATGAAAACAACTATAAGAAGCTACATGTATGCTGAAAATCTCCCTAATTCAACATGGTTATCTATTACACCACAATGGAATCATTTGTTTAACATTACACTCGCCTACTATAAAGCAAGTTATACCGCTATGGAATGTCCATTGAAATATGGCAACTTTGACTCCACACCTCAAAATGAATGCTCCTGAGAGCTAAGGCTATGTGGCTCCATTTGCTCAGGACAATGACATGATGTGGGTTTTAACGCCTGTTTCAAAGCCAGCATCAAATGCATACAAAACAGGGGTGATTGTATGTAACTGCAAAATGCATTACAGATTTTAACATAACTGTTAAGCTGTGACAAAACAAATCCAGAAAATTTTATTGTGATTTAGCACTTAAATGAAAAGTCACAATATGTTTGCTGTAGTCACTTTGCATATGATGTCCTGCTTTATCTGAACCTTGGTCTTCCAGTAGAGATGTTAGAATTAGCCCTCTTTTTCTGGCCCAGGAATGGTCCAAAGAACTAGCAGCATGCTTCCTGGTGTGGACCTAATATACCTCCCAATAAAAGGAGTTAACAGATTAATCACTTTCACCTTTACAAATTATAATCTACAGAAACTATCATCCTTTGTATTTTCTAAATTCTAGTTTAGTCTAGTGGACAGATCTTCCTTTCCACTGGGAACACATTTAAATATAGCATTTGTGAAATTTCAAAGATCTTTAAAATGTTGAAAATGGTGAAGACTGATATATCAAGCAAAACAAATGTCAACAGTTCTGCAGTTTCGACTGCTCTCAGATTTATCTGTAGTGAACCTCCAGTTTGCTTTATGACAGGTGCACTCCTAGACCTAACAATAATAAAATAGTTAACAAAAGATGAAAAAACAGCTAGTTGAAAGCCATAAATATATATAGTTAAACATAATTTTGTGAAAATAGAAGCAGTGAATAAACAACTGCTGTGGCATTGCTCCCAAGAGTTTACCTCTTCGTGCTCCATCCTCATGACAATAAGCTGTTTCCTTATACTTTCAACTTCCATCTCCAGATCTGTCTTTACAATAGTTTGGCTGTCCAATTTGTTTCTTAAACCTTCCAAGTCTAGTTCCACAGCTTTGCGAATAGTGTTCTCTGCATCATATCTGAATGTCAAAGCAAAAAAACAAACAAACCAAAACAAGATAAATAAATTAGAAACTTCCTGCACAGCTCAAATTAGTGATTGTATTTAAGTGTTAATGGGAACCACAGCGAAATCTATTACAACCAAACCTCTCATCCATGATTTCATTCTTTCAAATCTACTGAACATGGTCATACAATCCATACTTAATGATTCTGCCAGTATTTTGTTATTTTATATTCTTTTTCTGTTCAGTGGCATACCTACCATATAGGTAGTGGAAGCAACTGCTACAGGTCCATGGAGGGTAAGGAACTAGAGTTGGCTCCCAATTGCTGTAGATAGTAATTTCCTGGAAATCTACATTGTGGGGGCTCCTAGGCGATTTTGCTATGGGCCAAAAAAAGTAAACTACTTAACAAGGCTATTCAAATGCATCTACCCTATTTATAGGCACAAAACATAAAAATAATAGGGAACTACATCAGAACTGTCAAATAAAATAAGATATGCTTACTTCAACAGACCTTAAAAAAACGAATATCACCTGTGGGGATTTGCAAAATGATGCCAGTACTGTAGTAAAGAATAAAAGTGAATATTTGAAAATAAGGTAATCTAATGTGGAATTACCTCTGACCGGAATCTTTACCATGTTCACATCATCTATGACCTCATTGTCACATTTGAAAGTAGAGTGTTACGTTCCTTAGGAAGAGGAGATTCTGGCAGCACAGATTGTAGCTCTACATGTTTACTAGAATTACAAGTCTCATAATTGCCGTTTATTGGTATTCCTAATTTCTGCTTACTGATTAAAGTCTACATACCCCTACATGTATCTTAAATAGGATTTTATTTAACATTTTGTCTCAAAGTAACAATAATACCAAAAATAAAACTTTACATTTCACTTGGCATGGCAGTTATTCAAATACAGCACAAGAAAATATTATCTCATGAGTTTTATAACTTTCTGTATTTATCTTTGCTGATAACAGTGGTGTTATACAGGTTGGTTAAACAAACCCCACCTAGCTCCATTGTTTTCAGGAGTTTTAGTTGATACATATTGATGAAGTGCAAAGAAAGCATATATTGAATATATAGTCATTTTGAAAGTATTTTTTTGGTGCTACTGACTTTGTATTAAAGATGATGGGAATTCCAGGTTAGCAACCGATTTAGATCTAAGCAATGAAGATTCTGAAAATCCATGCTACAGAATGGGCATATTATCTGTCATAATGTTCATGAACTGCAAAAAAACAACCTTTACAATAAAAAAGTTAAAGCAAAAGTTAACTTTCCCATTGAAAAATAAATACGATTTAAAAGTTCTTCATTTATCCCTTGGCTATAAAGTATAATTTTAGTATGACTCTGCTTCCTCCAACCAAGAATACCAGACTTTTATACATTTATAAGCACTTCCCCTTGCCAAATTATTTGGTTTATACTAAACCAGCAATATGCAGACAAGTTTAATATGTCTAACTTTGGAGGGGTCTGATATCACAACAACTAAAGAAAACCCCAGTTATAGATATTCTACATGAGTACCCCAGGTTGCGGTCAAGCTGCCACCTTTGGGACTATGTCTTGGATCCCTAACAATAAGGCCATAGGTGTCTAGCATTGTACAAACCAGGTGTGATAGTCTTTAATATTATTCAGGGTTGGTCATTCTGTTGCCTGTTTATTTTTGCACTTATAAAGAACCCTCGTAGGTAAATATTTCATCTAACTATTTAATGATTACATCTAAATGAATCTGCTCATTCGTTTCCTCCTTAGACACGCTTTAACTGCTGTCATTTCTCCAGTTGGATTTTGTCCAGGCACTTTGCTGCCTTGCACCCACTACCTTTCTTTTGAAGAGGCCTTCCACTTACTTTTATAGTTCATAAATTATTTTATGCTTATTTCCTTTTATCTAACTATTTGGGAACTTGTTTAACTTTTACCCTACCCTTAATCTAGTGGGTGTGCTATCAAACAGAACCCTAGCAATGCATCCGAGTTTAATAAAAAGCACTGTGATGCATAAATGATTATGCAAGACAATGAATTGCATTATTTGAAATCCTGTTTTAAAACATTCCTATTTTTCATATGTAGTTGTATCTGTTATTGTAATTTAACTTGACAAAACATAATTCAATTTAAGCAATGCATGTACAATCAAAGCGAGGTGTATAAATAACCCTTTGACTTTTTGTTGCCCGTCAGGAAAAAAAAATGAAGGATTCTTCAACTTTATCTAGTAAATTTGTGCGCGATTTTTAAAACAAAAAGAATGTTACTTCACCTTTAAAAAAAAAAAAAAAAAAAGTAAACCTATCGAGGAACAGTTTAAAAGAAATCCACTCATGGACACTATGTGAACATGCATAATCGAGCTGCAAAATATACATCTGATAAAATGCAAAATGAACAAAAGAAAAATAAATGTTCAATAAACTTTTTTTAGATACAGTATATAGAATAAGGATACACGCAGTGTTAAAGTTGAATTGCATGCTGTTTAGCATAACAAAACATACTTGCGTTTGAAGGTATCAGAAGCCAACTTAGCATTTTCCATCTGTAATGTTAACTTTACACCGTTTTTGTGTCCATGAAGAAGCTAAGGAGAAAAACAAAAAAATGGTAAATAAATTGAATGTTAAAAATAATGAAGACATTTTCAGCCTTCTCCTTTTTCTAAAAACTGCTGTCCCTCCAGTAACTATCCTTTCTGGTCAAGCTCTAACCATATTGTGATCTTAAAGTCTAGCCTGAGTAGCCATCCTCTGGACCAAGAAAAGCTAAATTACTGGAATCTTTGGAAGTGGGCATTTTCAGCTGTAATCATCAATTTCACCTACTGAAAACTACCCTACCATTCATAAAGAAACAGTTGGACAAACAGCATTCTTTGTTGATCTATAAAAAAAAAAAGGTGGATGAAGAAGAGATAATGATTCATCTTTGTGCTAGGGATAGTTCACATATAGACCAGTACTTAGTGGCTGTAAATTCAAAACCACTGAAAATAAGTAAATAATTTATATTGCAGAAATAATTAATCTTACTTTAGCAGTTAGATGGGAAAATAACTGGTGGAGACTGGACTGTCCTTTTAACTTCCTAAAAATAAAATATATTTCCTTCTTTATTCTTTTTTTTTCCTCCTATTAGATTTTAAAGTGCACCTGCCACATCAACACTCTAATACAAATTTAGGTTGTACTAATGAAATAAACGGTTTGTAAATATATATGTATTAAAAAAAAATGTACCATTATACAGCGTTTCTCTGTCATCCTCCCTGTCAGCCTGACTTTTCTTTTTGAGTTGGGTTGAGTGGGCGGGGCTAAATAATGATTGACATTATAGCTCCTCCAATCAGTTCCCTGCTAGATTATGATTTAAGGAATCTGATCGGAGGAGCTATAATGTCAATCATAATTTAGCCCTGCCCAACCCAAAACAGGAAAGAAAAGTCAGGCTTTCAGGGAAGATGGCAGAGAGAAACTCTGTATAAAGGGACTTCTTTTTTAATACATATATATTTACAAAACATTTATTTAATTAGTAGAATCTAAATTAGTATTCGTTTTGAGGTGACAGGTGCACTTTAAGCATTTTATGAAGATAGAAATTGTGAAGGCTGTTCAATTTTAACCTGCTACAATCAGTCAGGCACTGGAATTTCAGAAGGAATTTCAGAAGGCATAGCGCAGATGGAATAAGATTTACAAAATATGACTGTCAGCTATTGTTTAGTAGACAGATGTAAACTTTGCACTGGTTTGCAGTATTAAAATTAACTCCTGTAGTCACATTTGTACTTTAAATGAGAGAAGTCTGAGTGCCTTAAAGCTTTGTCACATTCAAGGCGTTGGTCTGTTGTTTGAAGCTACAGAAAAGGTAAAATGTGTTAATGCACGTATCTGTGTAATAACACTACATCAGATTGGTGAAGGGTGTGGAACCACATAGACTTGCCTTAAGAGCATTCGGGGTAAACATCTCTTCAGATTCCACACACATGTCATCTCAAGTAGTGCAGCTAACCCAGCATTACAGATTACTGCATAAATGTGTTCCTGCATAATACTTCCTTATTTGAGTTTGATTAAACGCAACACCACCATTCATAAAATCTCAAATGTTACACTACAATAAAGATTTAGTGCGGGTGTTGAGATTTTATTTATTATAGACAAATTTTTTTTTAGTAAAATTTGTATATCTACAAAGAGAAAACACTTCACAGTGACAACACATGCGCGTGTGACAGTAACTGTGACAACAATACAGAACTATAGCAAGAAGACACTTGAACACTGTTCAGACACACTTCCAACTGTGATCTGCACACAAATGCTTATTTAGGAGCTCCATTGCCAGACTCAAATAGCCAAGCTGGTTTTGAACTTGACCCTTAATTGTGCCTATTTCTTTGCTCTCCTGTGTCCTGACCTTTGTCTTTGTTTTGAAAATGTCTTGTCTACTTCTCTGGTTTCTTGACCCTTTAGCCTTGTCTAATCAAGTTGTGTCCGTCTTTCCCTGGCTTCCAGATTTGTCCCTCAGTTAAGCACTTCATGTGCCTGCCCTTATTGCTACCTGTTTGACATTTTAGATAACCACTGTGTGCTCCTCTATCTGGGGAAATCACTGTGCCAGTTCTGCCTCACAGCAGACATTTCAGGGCCCAAAAAGATCATCGATAAATACCAGGGCAATTTTTTTGTTGCCTCCCTAACAGACAGCAGTATGGCTTTAGTTAGTGTCCTACTATCTACCTGAAGCTTGATAAATAGACATCTATCTATCTACAGAATTTTATATATTTCAAAATAAAATCTCCCAAAACCCCCTCCTTCCGTGTGAGATATTAGATAGCTGCTGTTAATTACAATGTTCAGCAGGGGTGAATTAGAATATGGAGTTTTGGGGCTCATGGGTTTTCCATTATTGCTCATTACTGGGTCATACTGGGTCACTGTAGTTTTCACATCATTACTTGACATGACCATGCTTGATGTGCCATCTTTCTCTGCCTTAAATCCAGATAACTCCATCCCCTGCCCCAATCTGCAAAAGATGCTTGTATCACCAAATGAAAGTTTCAAACCAACCTTCTTGGTTGTACCAAACCAAATCCAAATCCTTATGTTGCTATAATTTATACTGTAAAACATCTGATTCATTGTAAGTATAACATGCCTACCACTTGAAGACTCCACTTGTATTTACACTGTTACTTCTGATAAGTGGATTAATAAAGCTGTATAGGAAGTTATTTTGACTACTAAAATAAAATGAAGTGAACATTAATGACTTAGGAGCCTTAGGCATATTTCTTTTCAACAGTTGAATGCTATATGTATATTTAATAAGCACTGTAGATTGTTTCTCGCATATCAACTGTCTTTGATACTTCACACAAGAAAAATGAGAAATCCACACTTACTGGCACAGAGTACTTTCAATATCCATATTCAAAGGACAATTTGTCAGGGGTCACCTAACACACCTCAGGATTGACGTGGATTTTTGATACTTTTAGCTGTGACCACAACAATTTTTAAAGTCACAACTGCGACAATATTCCCATATGATTATGTGAATATTGTTGTAGTCATGACTTTGCTATGGAAAAATTGCAGCAAATCGCAGCGAAAAAGGTTGAGAACCACTGATCTATGTAATATTAAGGTGCACCTGAGTAAGGGTGGAAACCCTTGAAAATTACATTTTCTGTACATGTAAGCTCCGTAAAATTGCATTTCTCTTCTATTGATTGTATTGGAGTCATTTCTTATTTAGATGCATTAAAGTGTGATCCATTGTCAACAACCATATTTCACAAATGTTTTAAATGTGCTTGCAAAGTGTACAAAATGTAATTTCTTTGATGGTTTTATTTTGTCTAGCGTAAACCTAATGGTTTCAGGCTCAGTCCCAGATTTAATGCATCCCTAATTAGAACAAGTACATTTTGTGTTCATGTATTTGGTGCCTGAGGACAATTAAATGCTTTACACAGAGGCCTATAAAAGCAGTTAGATCCACCATGATGCAATTTATAAATCTTTCATGTGATACAATAAATAAAATCATCATGGCTAAATATATATTTATGTTTTTATATATAAAGTTACAAAAGCTTATGCAGTGCTGTACAATCCAACAATACAATTATAATACAGACATGGGAAATTCATAACAAAGAACAATTGAAGTAAATTATAAACATATAATCAAGAAAATACATCACTCTTAAGTGCCAGGCCATGACTGAAGCAAGAGGATGCTCGTACCTGCCCCATAGAGGTTTCAATCTAAATAGACAACAAAAGAATGCCAAAACAAAAAAACAGCAATACTGTATATCCTATTCAAAAACTAAAGCAGGAAATTCAAGAGAGTGTAATCTTTTTTTTTTTTTTTAAATAAAAACAATTGGTTCTGCTGTTAAAGAATAAGCCATCAGTAGGGAGAAGTGGTGGTAGTCATCTAAATTTTATTTAGCTTCCATGTTACTAAGTATAGTGACAGAAATAAAATGAGCTTCGAAGATAATGCTGTTCGGTGATTTATACCCAATGACAGAAATACAGACAATTCGGTCTAGATGTAGATGTTTACCTGGCTTATGTTCATAGAATCCTCATGGTCCCTTTAATGCAAGAGATATGTAGGTTCTTGTGTCACTGGTACCATTTAGCCCAAAAAGCACCCTTAGTTTTTATAATTTGGCAATTATGTTATTAGTGACTGAATTTTCTGACTCAAATCCAAGTAAACAGGAACTGTAATTTGAGAAAATATGCAATCATTCACTGTCTGTTTAAATAAAACAAAACCTGTTATTATTCCCAAGAACAATGAGTGAGGTATTTTAGGTAGGGGGAGATCTACATACCTAAAATAAATTTACAGCAGCTAGTACTCAAGTGATCATGTCTGGTTGCTTCCCCAGAGTGAAAGATCAGTTGTGTGATGATTTAGTGCAGGGGTCTCAAACATGCGGCCCCCGGGCCACATGTGACCCGCCGAACCCTTCTGTGCTGCCCACAGACTGATGGGGGGGGGGCACGGCAAGATTACCTCCTCGGCTGCCGGCTGTCTGCGGTGCTGTAAAGCTGTGCTGACAGCCGGCAACGGAGGAGGGTCTCCCCAGCAATGTGAGCGACAGGAAGCTTAATTAGTGCTGGAGAGAGGAATCGCTATACTTTGCTGGCTGTCTGTGCTATAGTGCTGAGCGCTATAGGGATTCCTCTCCCCAGCACT
>WMED01000870.1:0-30877 GCA_019650415.1 Pipa parva
CGCAGTCGCCCGAACTGTTCGCACTACTTCGGACAATGGTGAATTCCCCCCTTAGTGTTAGGGTTTGGTCTTGTTTAAGGCTACCCATCATCCTTAGGGTTAGTACCCTAAAGTGCTGCATAATAAGAGACAAAGGATTGATGTGAGCAGTGCTGGCCTTTGTATAGGAGGCACCCTGTTGGACCCCCTCCCTCGCTGTGGTGGTGCAAACTGACCGCTTCCTCCTTTTGGTGGCACCAGTGCCAGCAAAAACCCCTTTAGTTCAGAGCTTCTGCACTGAGTGTTGCCACTACCACTGGCATGCTCACCAATTTGCCCCAAAGTTGACGGCACCCTGTTCCGTCGCAAAGGTCGCACACCACAAAGACCAGCCCTGGATGTGAGCGCACTAAATATATCTAAGCAAATAATACAAATGTTGTTTAATTGAGGGTGCAGTGCTAGGATACCAGAAATAACTAGATGCCTAAAAAAAGTTCAATCCTTTACTACAATTGTACCAGATAGTAAGGTAAAACAGAACAAAAAAATTAATATTAAAAGATGCTAAAAACAAAGTGAAAAGCCATTAGGATCCCCCCATAATCATTGTCAATGATAATGCATACAGGGAACCACCATAGTATGCATCCACCCTCAGTATACTCTATTTTTTTAAATGACAACTAATATAGTTATTATTCCCTAAGAGTACATAAAACTAAATGTGGCACTTAATGTGTCAAGATAAATGTCACAGAGCCCACTTCACTTATAAGAAATCTGGATATATAGTTTGTCAGTCATATTATAGTTACCAGTCAACGTACAGTGGTACAGTCATCAGGTTGGCACCTGAGACCTTAAAACTGTATTCATTTCTAAGTTGGATCCAACACCAGTGGCATTATTGGATTTAGTGTAATACACTCAGCCAGTGGGTTTTCCAGGGAGATTTATGGATATTGTAGGTGACATTGTAAGATTAAGACATCTTGGGTCCTCCAGAGAAGCTGATTGGAAGGGCCCACAGCTCACTAGCAAAAGCTGTCATGTTCACGAGAGCTATGATAATAAGTTATTAGTTTGTCAGGAGATTACAAAACAACCAAATGCCCAAGTGTTAGTGTAATTAAAGGTAGATAGGGACCTGTACATTTAAAAAAAAGATGCTTTTTATGGCACTAGGACTGGGCACCCAAATTCTGGGGCACTACTGGTGGATCCTGTGATGCTCCAGTCGGCCAGTTCAACCCTGGAAGGAGACAGCAAGGTTTAACATGATCTCCATTAATACCTAAATGAAAGGAAAATAGGCAATGTGTTTTGTGTGAGTATAAAGCACCTTCTTGGCCTTCTGAAAAGACTTTGATTTTCTTTCATTCTTACAAATATTTACAATTCTTCAGAGCAGCTGAAGAAAAAAATCAAGCAAATTTTAAACTATATGATTATTATATAACTCACATTTTGTGCCGGTTGGTTGAATTTTCCTTTAAACTCAAAGGAGATGTTTTACTGCATGAAATATTAGCAGCTAAAACTAATCTTTGGCACGTACTCTGCTTTGAAAATTCTTTCTAGTGTTATGGTTAATATTGCATTTTTATTACTGGCTTAATTCCTCTGTGCTTTAAGCAAAAGATCTCCCCTTCCAGCTTGCTATCCAGGGATGACTGCTACTTCAAAAAAAATCCTTCTACTTTTTTTTAGAAAGTTGAGGAATAAAAATCAGATATATGGAGTATAACAAATTTTATGACCATGAAAATCATTTTTAAACAAACAGCGTATTAGTAATTGTATAGGAAAATGATAATGTATATTATTTAGAAGAAGAAAACAGTTTTAACTATGGAGCGGTTCAGTTGATGTCGTGCGCTTTGTGACTTGCTGGTGTCAGAAGACTAGATGAATGCTTTCAGGATGGATGGGATAACACTGTGAGAGTAGAAAGGACATCTGGGTTCTTAAATATAACTTTACCATATCTATTATAAGAGGGCCAGCAGATGTGAGTTAATCATCTGTGTTGTGAACTGAGAATTGATTCATGCAGGCAGCTACATCTGCATCTGTATATCATTTTCTCATGTCCAAAAATGTCATAGAACAATTAAAGGAAACATTAAACAGATAGTAAAAATAAAAATGCCCCAAATGCATTTGCAATTATTATATACAATCCGTGTTTACAAAAATTCTAAATGATGTCTAGAAAGTATAATATTTAACTGGGCTTTAAATTGGGCCTTCTGGAGCACTTCATTAATATGCGTTATCTAATGATTGATAGAAAACAATGGTATTGGAGTTGTTTGTTTTACCAACGCATACAACATGGCTGCTATCAATAAAGACAAAAAAAGAGACAGAAATCAATAAAATGAATGAATTCAACTTCAAAGATTCCATTTTTACGTGCGTTGTAGTTCAATTACAACCATGTCATTTCGAATGGGAATTTTTATATTATTGCTGTAACTAGTCCTTTAAGGATAGGGTATTTTTATTTTCACAAGAGATGAGAAAGAACCAGTCTAATCCATTAGGTGATAACATTTCCAAATCTTATTTTTAGCAATTCTTTCATAAATACGCCATTTAAAAGTTCAGTTTTTACGCCTTCTGTTTACTTCTTCTATTTTAAATTTGCCATTGATTGAAAACACTGCTATAGAACTATACCTTTGTGACTGGAATACAAACTGCTTTTTATAACATAAAGACAGAAAATCCTCTATGCAAGCACATAAAGTACAATAACTTCTTACAGTTGACATTAAATTGTTTCAGTGCTAACAGAATTCACAACAGTTCATGCTGCTTTGAGGTACAAACTTTGTTTAATTTATAGTGACCATTTAAATTGTTTATTGAACTTCAGTTCCACTGTTTCTGACTGCGTTGTAACACATTGCCAAAATCTAGTCCATCCCATTTCTGATTTCGTAAGGTCAGGGAAGGGATGACAGCTAGTAATTTGTTGTTCTGATTTCTGGCTTGCACCTGCAGATCATGGATATAATTACACTTTCTCTATAATGGTTCTTTTCAACTATGAGAAATCTTCTGCCATAGAGCATGATTATACACTGATATTTAGAATAAATGATGACTAAATGCACCAAGTGAGAATGAATATACTCTAAGAATGGATTGAAATAGTTTTAGATAGGAAATAGGTCTTAATAGGAATAGAAATGTAACTACCACTATAATGCTTATATTTTCATTCGGGTTTCCTTATGGCAAGATAAACTGCTACAAGTAGACTTTGGAATTGGCAAACATTATAGAAATCCAAGTCAGGTTGTAATTCTTAACACTTTATAGGGGCTTATTCATGAATGGCCGAAAAGTCACATAAAGGTGTGAATTCATATTTATTCGCCACACACCGATCTTCGCATATTCAGAAAACTCTGCGATGTGGCAAATTCGAGATCAATTTGTCAATTTCTAACAGATGCAGAGCAATGTCCATCACTTAGTGTTCCCCTGCTCAGGGAATTCACCTGTCCATCAAGTATCAGAGTCTGTCACAAAAATGAATTTGATAGTTGTGCTGTGTCACATTAGCAAGTTTTACATCACCAGATTAAAATGGCAAATTAGGGGGCTGATTACACGGCCCCTACTGTCTTACTGACTAAGCCACACAACAAGAGACGCTTAGCGATATATGTTCGTGCCTTCACTATGGAAATCCTCTTTTTAGTGAAAAAGGCTTAGTGACCCAAAGTGATCATAATTAATTTATATAGTTGAATTCTCACTTTGATGAATAAGCTCCATATATTTTTGACTGCCATTTTCTGCCATTGCTGGCTCTACTGTGATTTAGTGACTGGTTACATAGTGGTTACATATGACTGGTTACATAGTATTTCATTATTGCTTCATTGGGAAAGTGAAGACTTGAATGAGATTGCTCAGAACTGAATATGATGTAGTGATTGATCTGCCTCCATGTATAGCTAGGAAAGTTTAAAGTACTGGTTGAATCCTAGTAATTGCATTTTTTTTTGAGTTAGGCTAACGTAGAGGCATTCTTTCTGAGCCTTTGTCTCTTTAAGAAAATAAATGGTACATAATGAGGGGTGACTGAAGCAGAACCAAAATAAACTCACTTGCTATTAAAAAGAATATGGGACACTGGATATATGCTGGGCACAGCAGATTACGCTACAATATGGAAATAATACCATCACAAAATTTTCCTTTCATATCATCATGTTTAATTGTGATCACATAAAGCGGTATCAAATATCCATCTATGTTTTAATATTACAGTAAATGTACCTTTCCGGCTCCTGTTTAAGCTTTGGCAGACTGTAGAAGAAATGTTCTTTTCCAGAAGTCTTTACTCATTGTTCTAGTTGGAATCTTCCAGTGAAACTCTTAGGTGACAAACTTGTTTCCCTCCTCTGATGGACACCTGAGGGAGCTTTACCCATACTAGCTAATGTTTACTAGGACTTGTAGTCAGGGTTGTGCAGCTCAGATTCAGATAAATCTGATGAAATCTGAAAGTACAGATCTAAGGCAGATCTATTAGCTAAAAAATACAAAACACATAAAACATAGTTAGTTTGTTTTTTTTTTTACTTGTTTTTTATTACAAACCTCCCTGAACTTTTAGGACCTCACTGTAAGCTTTGAATCTTAGCTGTGAACATTATTGAAACCCAGTAAATCCAGAAAATAACATGTTAAATACAAATAAGAGCAAACTTTTCCCCTTATCCCCATCGGTGCAGAGATTCCACATACAACCAGGCTTACATGGGTCCTTAACTTTTTTGATGTCTTCTCTTCTGATCCATGAAGTAGTCCTGGATGGACCCATGTTGTATGTAAAGCCCTCACTCCTCTTTCACCCATGACGTGGTCCAATGGAAGGACATCAGTCTTTGGCTAAAACATATTTAATGGAAGGCCATCATCTTCTTTCTTGATTTGCCCTAGTCCAAAGGACCTTGATCCATCATCACCACACCCTCTTCTATAGAATAAACATATTTCATCTTCAGTACAAGTCTGTGGGCAGTTTGCAGTCAGTATGATTCACAGTTCCCAAGCTGCAGGGGTGCTGGCATAGATTAAGGACATTTTCTAGTGAAGATAAAGAAGACACTTTTTTGGAATGATTAGCAGTGGACTTTGCATACAACAATGAACCATCCAACACTATTTCATTTTTCAGCTGACAAATAACTGAATAAAAGAGCAGTGGCTTCAGCATTAATACTTTGAGTATTAATTTTTTGATGACAGTGTATGGTAACGTGTATGTACTTTTGGGTAGTAAACTGACTTGGTGGTTCTTGAGTATTGGAAGGTTCCTCCTGAAAGGAAATGCTGTAGGTAGAACATCATGTTGAGATTGGGTTTACTTGTAGTTGGATACTGGATTTGTCTTGTGACATAGGATAATAATATATACCTGGAAGTGTGCTTCTTGGTGACCACAAAGCCAAGCTGTGCATTACTAACTAAAAACAAAGGTTATAAAAAATATATATATATTTTTCAGCTTTAATAGTGCACCTTATTAAAAAAAAAACACACAAAAACAAAAAATACTTGATTGACTTGAGCATTGTTTTTCAACCTTCATTAGTATATTATCTGATAAGTTATTTCAATTATTGACACTAGCTTGTTCCCACTGCCCAAAAACTAGGAACAGTATCCAGGTGTTTCTGATACAAGCAATCTTCTCTGCTCCTTGTATCAGGGAAACATATAATGACATTTTTATTAACAATATTGTTCAAGGAACAAAGTTTGCATGAAACTTGTATTAAACAAAAAGCTTGACAGTATTTTGATTGAAACCAAAGTAATTCTGTTATGTTTATTTTCCCCAAAGCCATTTGATTTTTCAATAGCAGTAGAAAAAAAGTTAATTTGTTTTCCTACTGAAGAAATGCTCACATTAACCTTTTGTATTGTATTCCTTATACACCAAATATTTATTTGCCTCTAGTTAAAGCATTTCCTTTCACAGTTAATGCACAATAAATTATATGTTATATTTTTTTCCTAAAATATACATTTTTTTCTGTTTTATAGAATTTGGATGCCATTGAAGATGTTCAAGAGCAAATTTTTCCAAAAGAATTAAACTTTTATGAGCTCTGATACCAGTTGAAAAACAAATGCATATTACTATCCTTGTGACTAACATGAAGACTAGGACTAGGAAGGTAGCTTTTGGAACACTGAATAATAGATTCTTTGTTTCTGGGCAACAAATCAAAGTTTTTAAAGGATGTCATTTGAAAACGTCTTGGATTTAAATGATAAAAAAATATTTTAACTTAGTGAAGACATCTGAGGTGATATAGAAATGTATGCATGAGTCACTTGTAATGTGATGTTAATTTTAGGATTGGTTTCAGACTCCCTGTGGACTTGGACAGGCTAGGCGATGATTTGATTTTGCCATATGTCTAATTTCTTACCTTCATTTTAAAATTTGAGGAGTTCTAGGTGTTAAATAGACATGTAGTAAGAATTTCTCTGCAGGAATCTTAGCTTTTTAAGTTTATTTTTTGATATTTTAAAGTTTGATCTTGTCAGGCTCCTGAATATTGCATTGGTGTAGTTTTTATGTGTCTGCCTATAATGAAAACATGCACTGGTCCTGGGTACAGAACTTCCATAAGCATAATAGGCCATATATAGGTTAAAGTGTATCTGTCATGTCAAAACTCTAATACTAATTGACAGTAGGTTCCATTAATGAAAGAAACATTTCTGTAAATATATATGTATTACAAAAATGTACCTTTATACAGAGCTTGACGGGTGAACGTTAAGATGGCTACCAGGCAGAGTGAGGCTTGGCATTATACATAATATAAACTATAAAAATGCTTTCAAGTAAGCAGAGGTTGAGGCTTCCCTGATATTAATATTTAAAGCCTCTGTATAGAAATCAATTTATGACAAAAAAAGGCCCCTCATGAATTGCTGACTTTCTTGATTGTAAATAGGATGACTTGTCTCTGCTGTTTAGCGCTGACTTACGCTAAGGCTGCAGGGCAAGTTGATATACTTCACTGGGGAAGTTTATAATGAGTCATAGATGCAAGCTCAAAGTGAGTGTCATGTCTGTGATTAACCTTTGAAAGCAGGGAAGGTTCACGAGCGTGATGCATTCACACATTATTAATTGGTAGTGCCTGCATTCTTAAAGGCACAAATGCATGACTAATAACCCTGTATATGGTGATTATCAAATGGCTCTTATCCATAGCAGGACATAAATGTATGGGGTACCTTAGTGGACATAATTGTCATTGACTTTATTATTGTTATTTTTGCTTTCCTAATGAATATTACTATCCTACTTTTAACTATATCCACAGGCAGCCATTTCCTTCTATACCACAAAGCCAGCATTGAGCTCCCATTTACTGCAATACATTTTCCACCCTGTAAGCCTTATACACTGAGCTAGGTCGAGTAGGTTGGGGAAATTAATTGATGTATAGGCCCTGATAACAGGTACTCTATTGAGGATTGTGGGTACTTAAGAATAGGCATATTAC
The DNA here is from genome assembly GCA_019650415.1 of Pipa parva. NCBI lineage: Eukaryota > Metazoa > Chordata > Amphibia > Anura > Pipidae > Pipa > Pipa parva. The sequence continues at coordinate 7,545 of WMED01000870.1, forward strand.
AACAAAATACAATTTTATACATATCCATTAAGAATAAGATGACCTTAAAAAAGCTCCATGATAATGTACTGTACTTACAAATAAGGTGAGCACTTTTCAATGGTAATTTGAGAAGCAAAAGGTATATTTTCTCAAACTACTCCAGAATAATATAGGTATGATCTATTACTGTTTCCTGGGCAACCACATCCTAATTGCAAGTGTAGGGAATTATAAGTGTTATATTGGAATGTTTTCAGTCTGTTTTATAGCAAAACTTGTAGCTGCTTACTCCAGCCAGTAGATGTCACTAGTAATCTAGTGTTTCAACATTATGCATAGTATTTTAAGGAAGGGAGATTGCCCCCAGAGTGCAATGCAGGATTAAGTCAGTTCCTCTTCCAGGGAGGGAAGAGAAGAGACCTGATTAGTCAGGCTAGCTACAGAAGCATTTTCATAGCTCACTCTAGGCTAGTTAGAGTGTATTGTAGGATATCTATCTGGGCAGTATTGAGCTCCATCCAGGAGAGAGTGGGTTTAGAACTTCCAGGTGTGTCTTTTGCAAGGCATCTCAGTCAGGGTATAAGTGATAGCCATAGGGCTAGGCCTCTTGGGAAAGTGCTGCAATCTATTCCTTCCAGAGAATTCCTGACTAGTGACTGCAATAACCAGTGCTTTGCTGTGAGAGTTACACTGCCTGAACTATACAATTTATAAGTACATTTAAAAGTTAACCCAGTTTCATTAAAATGCTTTCATTTCATTTTCGCCAGAATTCCTGGCTCCCGACATTACTATTTAATTGTTGTTCCCATATGTATTAGCAGGAGCTCACCCCTGAGAGAACAGTGGTAGTCAAAATAGTGCTACACAAGATTGCCTTTAGCCTTTGCTCAGGGTGATACCCTGATTGTGTTTTAGTGACTGGAGAATTTCCACACCTTTTAATTAGATTGATTAAAACCACTGTAATTATTTTTTGATTAAATCAAAGATAATCTGGGTAATAATAAGGTTTGGAAGAAGTAGTAGAGTCGTGGAATATATCCACAAAAGCTTTATTAAACTTATTCGCTATATGTAATCTGGGTGTCATGCTCTCTAATACTAATAATAAGCCTTATCTTCACCACCTAATTATAAAAGACAAGCTGAATCAAATATTAGTATAATACACTTTCATTACTTACCTGCCAAACATACTGGCATTAATATACATGGCATAGTATCCAGAAACGATATAGCACCAGTGACATAAATGCATTATTGGTTCATGTATCCTTGCCCACTCATTATCTTTTCATTTAAAAGTTCCAAGATTATACACAACATTATAATATGACTCAGGCAACCAGCCCTGTAGACCACAAGTCAAAATGTCCCAAAGTCTAATGAATTTAACCAGTTAAAAGCCAATTGTCCCCACTTACAAAGTCTAATACCCAGTAACCTAGAAAGTTTAATGGAAACAAATGTTTGCATGTTCAGTCAAACCTCAGCAACCCAGTGATAACCCTATTACTCTCTTACAAAGTAAAGTCACCAGCAATATATGAGTTAGCAGATCAAGTCCCTGTGATGAGCAGTAGTGCATTCATACATAGGCTGGGCCACTGCAAATGCTGGACCAGTCTAGAGAGGAAAACAAAGGTTGAAGGTAAAGAAGCCAATCAGAGTATACTGAAATGGTTAACCAGGAAGCAGTGTTCAGAAAAAAAGAACTCTGTCCTTGGTATAAGTTTTGTTAGGGTGTGGGAAGGTGAACAAACTGATTTAATGAAATTCTGTTCCACATAATTCTACTGATTCTGTTGTGTTTGTTATTGCTTTAGAGTTAAATAAAAATAAATTATCCACTGACCTTAGTAAATAAGATGGATCTTCTGCCCTAAGAGGCATAATCCCTGTGCTGAAATCACACATCTTTAAAAAAATTTGAACTTGACTCCCTACTTCAGCCTGGTTCATTGTTGCTTGGGAGAAAGTCTGAAACCAGTCTAATTATCAACTGATTAGAAACAGGCCTTTTGTGCAAGCTCCAACATATACTAGAACTGCACATTCAGGAAGTGACTTACAATGACAAATGAAATCACTAAATGGGGTATGTCCACCTCTAAATCCTGGGGTCTTTCTCTTACTCCTCAGTAGGACTGGGCTGCTGATCTAATGCTCAATATGTTGGTTCTGAACTGATGCTTACCAAGTGGGGCTGTTCGCTGTAGATCCCTCAGAAATCATGGTTCCTGCCATTCCTATGTCTCCTCTCTAATGGCTATGGTTTATTAAACTTCAGAATGGAAGGGCTATGGTGACCTTACCAGGAAGCTCCCATAGGTGGGAGGAACCCTCATAACTATCTTTCGGGCTTAGGCTAGGAGGATGGAATTTGAGCTCCAAACCCCATAGTTTACACATAATTAGCTGACATTTGCTTGATTTATAATTATTCTGGGAAATAATATATACTATTAAGATCAGAAGTTGGCAAAGTAGTGACAATTCCATATACCAAGCATGTGAAGTCAGTGTTCAGTATTGCAGGAACAATTATTTTGTCTATGATTCTCCTTTTACCTGACTGGCCACTGTGTATAAAACAATAACTATTTTTTTTTTTCTCTTCCCCCTTCTCCCATCACCCTCACCCCCCACTAGTAAATTTAAGCAACAGAAACAACAAACCAGATATCACACACTATAAACCCACAAACAAACAAAAACTTATTTCCATCTCACAACAGAATGAAGAAATAAAGAAACACAAGCTGTGAAAAAGTTTATTGAAACAACAGATACACTAGCTGAATTAAACTGTTAAAATTGAAATGATGAAAATTGATTATATGACTGTTATATATGTTGATTTCAATATGTTCAAATGTTTACATGATTATTTGATATGATTGTTTAAGTGAAAAATGACAATAAAAACGTAAAATTAAAAAAACAAAAAAAACAATAACTATTTTGTTATCACTAGTTTTATCCAACTGAGCAAACTGCTACACAGTCACATTTTGTTTGTCTCAGTAAAATGTATATAAATATGTTTAATAGTATAACGCATGGTATTTTAACACTTTGCACTGTATATGGCTAAGGTGTGTATGCCATGGGTACATTATTCAGTGTGAAATCATTATTCAACAAATGAATTAAAGACAAATAAATTGGCTGCTATTTATGGTTATTTATTAGCTTATTTGAAACTACAATAGAGTAAAAAAAACCAAAAACAAATGGCCAGCTATAAATATGATGCCACATCTAACAGTTTATTAAGATAAATTCAATCACTTCAGATTCTCTGCGCTGATTTAACATTACCAAATGCTTTGTTGCTCGCAAATTATAATCCATTTCTTTTATTTGCAGGGGTGTCACTGCTCTAATGAAAAGTCAGATTAAAGTAGAAAAGCTCCTGCAGGGAAATCCATTTGTTATGACGCCTAATGGAATTGGCCAGTTCAACAAGCAAGTCATATACATAAAAATTATAGAGTCTGAACAGGAACTGTTCTGCCAAAATTGCAGGTTTCTTCTAAAATGCTATGTTCTAACCTGATGCTAGACCTGTCTCTGTCATTTTCTTGTATCTTAAGCGTGACAACTGCTAGAGTTATGAAAATCATTTGTTTGCCTATTGCAGATAGACTAGAATGTCAATGAAAAATTATACTATTAGGATAGGAATGTAAATCAGTATGTATCTATGTATATCAGTGTGCCTATCTTGTGTTTTATTTGGTGAAAAATCAACTCTTACCAAGAGTATACTCTAAATCTGGGACTCGGTATGACAATCTTAGGCCTAAGTAAGTCTCCTGGATTTTGCAGGGCAGGGTCACCCTATACCATTGGTGGGGATACTTCTTTTCCAGACTGATCTCTGTTGCCCCAAGAATATGTCTGCAACTCTGGAGCCCCGCAGGCCTCAGATGAAAGTCTAAGGGGCTGCATGTTTGTTACCCATGTTACAAAGTGGTATTCTAAGAGAATTTGCAGTTCACTTTTTTCTTTACTTTCTGTCTTTTTTTAAGCAATTTTCTTTTATTTTCACTATTTTTATTTGTAGATCACAAAATCATTTCTGAGCAAAGGCTCATACAATACAGCAAAGCTTCAAAGGAAGCAAGAATAATACTATTCCTGTAGATCAGTGACGCCCAACCTTTTGTGGCCTGGGGGCCATATAAAATTGTGACACGCGTGTCACAGGCCGCTTCAAATTTGCAACTTTTAAAATCGTGACTACAACAAATTTTAAAGTAACAGCTGCAACAATTGTCCATAGAAAATTCATGACTGCAACAATATTCTCATTATAAAGACGTGACTGTGACAGTAGCAGTTTATTGCGACTGTCTTTCTGTCGAATTCACACTTATATGCAACATTTTGGATTTCAGAATTCAGGCCGCGGGCTGGATAGCACTGCGTCCGGCCCACGGGCCGTAGGTTGGACACCACTGGTGTATATTGTTAGACTGTACATGGATTATGAGTACAGTTTTGGACACCCATTTAAAAAAAACAAAACTAAATAGCAAAGCTTGAAAGAGTTAGTCTGCCAAATGAATAGCTGTATGATAAAGGGGGAATAAACTGGTTCTGTTTAGAAAAATGCATATCCAAAGGCGCAGGAATAATATATTCAAATATTTACAAGGTCAGTACATAGATATAGACTATTCTCCTCCCATCAGTGATAAATAGGACAGGAAGCCATCTGCTGAAACTGAAAGAAAAAAGGTTCTATGCACAGGGGCAGATTATTACTGCATGTGCAGTCAAGTTGTGGAATTCCCTACCAAGGAAGTGCCAATTTGTTATTCTATGGTCAGTTCAAAAGATGGGTTGGATACCTTTCTAACAAGAATAGGCATCTCTAGTTATAAGTAAATTAATGTAGTAGTGATTAACCCAGGAATGTAGTTCCTTCAACTACAATAGAATCAAGAAGGATCTTTTCCCCTGCAGGGCGGAATTGGCAGTTGGTCTGTGTGAGATATTTCCTTTTTTCCTTTGGAAGGGCATAGAGATAAGCTTGTAAGTTAAACTTGGGCATAGAGATAAGCTTGTAAGTTAAACTTGGGCATAGAGATAAGCTTGTAAGTTAAACTTGGGCATAGAGATAAGCCTGTAAATTAAACTTGGGCATAGAGATAAGCTTGTAAGTTAAACTTGATGGACTGTGTCAACCTTACTTAATATGTAGAGCATATAAGTCTTCATTTATTCTTGTTTAATTAGTTATTACTAGTTTATCAATATTGATATATTGTTGCTAGATTTACCTTACATTAGCAACCATAGGACTATTTCAATATGGGGCTTGTACAATATTTATCAGGAAGATGTTGGTGCAAAAAACTGTATGGTAAAAAAAGGAACAGAGAGAAATTAGAGAAAAAATGAAGTGCCCTCCCTGCAGAAGCCCATACTAACTTGTACAGTTCTTTCCATTTCTACATATGGATCTCCCACTTAAGGACTTCATTTTGTAATTTTAATTTTGTACTGGCTGGTGTAAAGGGGTTGGTCTGGTTTCACTTCCATTTCCAAAATATGGCAGTATGGTGGCTCAGTGGTTAGCACTACTGACTTGCAGCAGTGGGCTTGCTTCCATATCTGCATGGAGTTTGTATATTCTCCAGGTACTTTTGTGGGTTTCCGCCAAGCACTCTGGTTTCTTACCTCAATCTAAAAAAACATACTAGGTTATTTGAAGCCTTACTGAATTGGCTCTTGTCTGTATGTGTTTGATTGTAAGCTCCATAGGTCAGGGACTAAAGTGAATGATTAAGCTCCACCCACTGTGGAGGGTGTCAGCACTAAATAAATACTCAATTAAATAAAATTAATAGGTTGGTTTACATCCCAAAATGGAATAATTATGGAATTACTGTCCCTATAGGTTGAAGAAATAGATCATCTGTTACATGAAGGCTGGGATCCACAGAGACTGATACACTGCTTACATTGGGAAAAGCATACTCAGACCCTTTTAGGCCACTTGAGGAACATGGTCTACTGAGATTGAATATGAGACACTTATGACACAAGAATGGATATTGGAGACTTGAGCTTGAGTCTAGAGGCTGTAAAAAATGGGTTCTCTTTACCACAATGAGGTTGAAGCTGGTTAATCACAAAGGCACAAGGAGTCCCTGGTCTTCACTCTTAATCTCTGCAAGAGGGACTGGACTCCCAGGTCACTGTCCATGAGTTAATCCCCACATTGGTGTAACCTGTCTATAATGAAAAATGTGTTGGGGACTCTTGCTTCCCAGAAAAAGGGGTGATGGTTAGATACCAATCTTTGCTCCCCAAGCTATATAGTGTCTTCCACTCCGCTAGGCGAGGGGGGTTAAGGGATTTTATTGCCCTAATAGGGAATGAGTAGTGGGTCCTTTCAAATCTTCCCCATTGTAGACTTCTTAATTTCCCAACACTCAGGAAACAGATTAATTAGGTTCATATCAGATGCATGACTGTCATGTAATTTGTAGTACACTCACCCTTTTTAGGCAGTGAAGTCAGATTAGTAAATCTACTACAGCCTATCTACCTCTCTTTAACAATATTGCCATAAAGCATTTTACCATAAAGAGATGTGCCAATGTATGATGTCATTCATTTATACAGGCATGTCAATTTTGTGAGGCCACCACACAGTGGGATTTCCCCTACATGCAGGTCTCACATTATCAATGAAAGTATGTAGGAGATGTGATATATGTACCCCAAGGGTCTGTGTACTTCTTCAGAAAACATGCTCAAAAAGTGAAATCAGCGGGTCTCCAGCAAATAGTGAACTAAGTTGGGAAGTTGGTTTTGAAGGTGCTGCAGATTGCACATGTGCTAGTGAGGTAGATTTGGTGGTACATCACCAGCAGTAAGTAAGAGGCAGCATTCAGTCAATTTGGTGGAAATATTATTCTCAGGTTGGGGTAGCCTAGTAATTAGGGCAGGTTATATTCTAAGATGTGCTCCGAGTAAATTAAATTTGGTGTTGGATTCACTGTTGGTGTTCCTGCTGTTATACTGATAGTTCATGTGATGTAACCTGCTAAGGTTGTGAGCATGGATTTACTTTAATAGCTACTACAGTGAAAGTTTATATAAAAAAACATTTTTATACCCTTTTTATTATTTCCCACCCATGTTTAGATGTTAGAGAAGAGTTTATAGGCTAAAGAACCATGACCTGTAGGCAACTCCCCAAACAAATACAGAGTATTAAAGGATTATAGGCCATTACCGGGTTGGACTAATATTCCCAGATTAATTTATTGTGCTTTGATTTTTTTTTTTGTGCTAAAATGATCTGTAATAAACAGTCGTGGCTTGCTAATAAATGCCACTGTGTAAACCAAGCCGAAATAAAAATGTGTGTGAGTTATATAATTTATTTTTTTGTCTTATTTACAACAGATGCTGTTATAGAGTGTTTTACTGAAATGAATGTGGACAATCAGTGGAAGTAAATATTATCAACCACATTTGACTTTCTTCAAGCTTTCACAAGCATCTTATCTTCAGAAAAAGGTACTATTCAAATGTATCTTTGTGCATTCTGAAGTGAAAAGCCTTTTTTAAAACAAATTAAATGTTAGTTCCTCTACACAGACTCCTTCAAACAAATGGGGAGGCATTGATTTTTCCTTTATGTTGAAAGGCTTTAACCATATAAGCAGGATTCTATATATATTTATAAAGGTTACTGGAAGAGATTTTCCTTTATAATCATTATGGTGGCTGGTTACTCCCCCCCATAACTGATTTATTACTATTCTGTTGTTGTCTTTCCTCAACTGCTCACTTGTAAATGAATTTAAGTAAGAAAAAATAGAATAAAGGGAGAAAGTATTTTAAAGAAATAATACCAGAAATATTACACCAATTAATGTAATTCACCAGGGGTACATAATTGAGGCACTAAACAAGACTCCACTGAGGAGGCAAAGAGATCAGCTCCCTGGTTGGTGGTGGTTGACACATCTGGTCAGTGATGTCAGAGACCTAAATTGGTTGACAGGATGGCAATTACTTCCTGCTTAGGTTCAAACTCAGGTCTCTGGTATATTTGCTGTGAAAGCAGTGGCTGTGTAAACTAAACTGGTTAGATTTTAACTTGGGCTTGTTCTTGCCTGGGCTCGTCCTGAAACAACAATCCTGAATTTTGTTCTCTCTAACCAGTTGTATAGAATACCCCACCATGACCAAACTGCTGCTTGATTTTCAGTTCTAGTGTATATAATATAGATTTATTGTTGAAATTTTATTAGAAAAAAAAGTACAAAGTAAATTTTATGTGTTTCACGCCAAAAGGCGCTTAATGATAGATCATCACATCGCTGGATTATTTGGATTGACAGTGTGATGGAAGTCCCTTTATCAAGAGCCTGACTGCACTAAAGACTCCTGTGTGATTGTGGGATAAAGTGAAACTTTAAGGCATCAGGTTTGAGACTACGTTCCCACTTTTTTTTCTGCTCCAGTTCTAGTTTGTGCCGTGTTTATTTTAGGCCCAATTCCATTTTGACAAATTTGCACTAGGACATAGTCAGGAAATTACCCCATATGCAGAAATCAATGTTATATGTAAATAGATGAAGTAGAGTGTAAAAAAATAATATTAAGTAGTGATATGAATACTAAGGAACACAATGAGGCCAACTTGCTTCAGATATGCTGCTAGTCAGTATATTCATCCCACATACACTTGTCACTTCCCAATCTCTAAGCTGAAAGAAAGGAGTGTTATTACTAGCCTGGAACATTGATTTATTTGTAGTAAAGTTGGGTGCTCAAGTAAACTAAAGTGCCACAGAAGAAAGAGAATATGAAACAGAAAATAATAAAGGTGTATTTAATTTCAGATCTATTTGACTGTTAGTTTTATTTATAATCCCAAATAGGTGTGTTTTAAAAACCAGTGATAGCAGCAGGCAAACAGGGAAGTCAATCCAATATGGAAATCTTAGCTTCTGCTATTCCCATCATTTTAAGAGTGGGCTGACTCTTTTCATCAATGCATTAATCCTGCATCTTTTCTTAGCAGGCTTCAGATTTTGAAGAATAAATTGTGTATTTCCTTTTTCTTCTCCTTAGGGGGTTAGTGACTAAAGTGAGGACTTGACTGTTGAATTCTCAAACAGCGGATTCCCATAGCAAATACACAACTACGACAAATTTCCCCACTGTAAAGTCGCTAGCACGACAATTTTTAAAGTTACGACTGCAACAATATTTCCATAGTAAAGTCGCAACTGCGACAATATTTGCATTATAAAGACCCTGTTGCAACAGTAGCATATATTGCAATTGTCTTTAGCTGGCAAATTCACACCTTTATGGAACAATTGAGGGGGGAATTCAGGATTAGTGCGAAGTGAAGTGCGGAGTCCTCACCTCACTTCGCACTGACTGATATGCGCTCGCTGATGTCCTGCACGCGGACATCAACGAGTGCTTTAAAGGGATTCCAGTCTCAGTGAGGCAACTCTTTTGGTCTCGCCGAGACTGGAATCTCTTTAATGCGCTCACTGATGTCCGCGTGCAGGACATCAGCGAGCGCATATCAGTCAGTGTGAAGTGAGGTGAGGACTCCGCACTTCACTTCGCACTATCCTGAATTACCCCCTCAGACTTTAGCCAGTAACCCCCTGGGAATGTTCTGGTAGGAATGGGCAGGTCCATTTTGCTTGGCTAGCTTTAGGGTGCATGGCAAGTTAAAATGCTACTAAACATTCTCTTCATGACTTATTAATGCAGAAACATAGCTTAGCAGAACCTGACAAGGACTTGTAATAAGGTAGTACCCCACGGCACAGCTGCCCCTCCAAAAAACATTCATCTGATGCTCCTCTGCTTGATGTTAGAAGGCTGAGAGTCTATGCTGCCGTGTGCTAAATCTAGTTAAAAGTTGCATCTGATTCTATAAATAAATGACATTTTTGTTTTGTTCGTCAGAATATCTGGTACCCAGTTATATCATTATTCTTCTTAGCTGTTTTCCCCAACAAATAAGATAGAATCTATACACTGAAGTGTGCTATCTTTGTAATGGATTGTAATGTAATACAATAGGATTGTGGGTACTGTAGACTAGAGGAGTTATGCAGTCTTGGTATAAAGTATCAAAAGTACAATTTATTCTACATTTCCTCTACTATAAAATTGATACATATAGTTTTGATTTCATCCTTCTGTCTTTGCATTGAAATACAGAATTATCATCATTCTTTGCCCTCCTCATAACCTCAGTTTATATCAGAACTAAAAAAAAAATAAAAAAAAATAAAAAGTATTTCATATTAGTTCATATCTACCATTCTAATGCCATCTAGTGGATGTATAAGATAACTGTACTCTCCTTTTTATTGACTGATGTTGTATGGCAACATTCTTCTCTGCATGAAGCAGATCCCATTAAAAAGTGACACTTAAGGATGTAACCAGCTATAATATCATCAACTGTTTTATATTAATGTAATTCATTGAGATATAAAAATGATGTAGCTTTCTGGTTGCTTGCATGTATTTTATAAGCCTCCCTAAATTCAGAGTGTTTATTTCCCAGCTAAAAGACGTATTTCCACTGTTCATACTGTGATTGTTTTCACAGCAATTTCTAATCTTGTACATATACGGTATGCTGTATGCTAGGATTCAGTACAGCCTTGCTGGCAGTTATAGCATTTACATTCATAGTAGAGTCTTTTAAATGAAGCATTAAAATACACAGCTAAAGAAGAATATTTTTTAGATGGAGATTGGACTCTTGCAGCAACAATTTCAACTGCTGATATAAATGGTTGTTCCATGCAACACGCATTTCATTTAACCCTAGTAGCATGTGAGAGTTCTGATTTGTGGAAAATGAGGCTATTAAAGCCTTTCTCAAGCAGTGCCCATTCTCACATGGGATTGAAGAAAGCTCCAGTTTAGCAAGATGTTATTTGGCTCCTGTTATGCCCAGGGGCTCCCACAAGGATAATACATGTTGCTAGATTTTAGGTGGAATAACAGGATACTATTCTTATGTTCCATGATTCGTAGTTTAATAGAACGTTTTGGTTTTCCTACATAGCCCATTCCACAGAGGGGCATTTAAGAAGATATACTGTACATTTTCAGTATTACAAGTTACATAGGGGTTAATCTCTAAAGTTCAAATTTGACTGTCGAATTCTCAAACAGTGGATTCCCATAGCCAATCTGTGACTGTGACAATTCTACCATTGTAAAGTCACGACTGCAACAATATTTCCATAGTAAATAATAATATTCTCATTATAAAGATGCGACTGTGACAGTAGCAGTCTATTGTGACTGTCTTTAGCTGGCGAATTCCCACCTTTATGCAACAATTCAGACTTGAGAGAATAACCCCCATAGTCTTTTAAATGAACCTCCAAACCCTTACTGGGATGATTGAATTTATGACCTTTAATAATTGAGGTGCGGCAGTTACAGGAAAGGGAGGGAAATGTGCATATCTTATTTTTAGTTTGGAATTTGACTTTGTCTTTTCTACGGAGAAAACAAGATTTATCAGCTTATCTATGCATAGTGAGGAAAGCACACTTGTCAGTTGCACCAAAAGCCTCCACTTCTCTGAAATAAACTTTGCAACAGATTTTTGAGCTGGAATCAACTATAAACACTTCACACAAACACAAAACATTGTAGCAGTGGATCAATTATCACTATATATTTACAAAAGGAATTATGCAAAAACTAATTCCAAAAATCTAATCAACCATTTGCTGATTTTCCAAACACTATATATCAATAACATCTATAGGTATAGAAACATTCCATTATATAATAATACTCATTTAGATTGTAAGCTCTACGGGGCAGGGACCTCCAACCTCTTATGTCAACCAGGATTGTTTAGTGCAATTCCCCATGTCTGTATTTTATTTTTATTCTGAACTGTACAGTGCTGAGTATGTTTGGGACACTTTATAAATAAAATTATGCATACATACATACTACACAATGATTAGTCACCCTCCAAAATCAGCAGATCATTTACCATTACAGAATGGTGACAAATTGCATACAACAATGCAGTACTAGAAGATAGTCATTTTCTCCTCCATATTGGCTTATTTGCTTTCTAATTCTCCAGTAAAATAGTGTAATGAGTTAATGTGTGTTCACTTGCAGTGCATGCACTACCAGTAAATCAATGTTGTTGCTTTTCACACTTATAGATATCTGTTTTACAGTATAAACTTTACAGTTAATGTAAGTTCACCCAAGACTAGCAAATGATGTAAAACTGTTTTTTCCTCCTGCTGTTTTAATATTTCATTCTCTCTGATATATCCCCTTTCTATTTTGTTTTGTTCTGTTTATGCCAACGGCATCCATTTCAGTCTAGCAAGCGCATGCTTGACCCGTTATTGACTTTGGAAGAACAAGGCTCTGGTGAGATTTTTAACCACAACCAACTTTTTACACTCACCAGAACCTTCTGAGTTTATTTTGACTCAATAACTTGAAGGACAAGTTAATGTTAACTGCTAAATTTGTATGTATTGGATTCTTTTTTTTTTTTTTTTTTTTTTTTTTTTTTTTTTTTTTTTTTTTATTTTTATTATTTTTTTTACAGATATACTGGTTTAAAAGTGGGATGACAATCTGGTGCTTCCGCTCTAAATATTAATAATTAAAGGGACACTCCAGGCCAAAATTGAAAAAAAAAATGCATGTGTTAGTATATACTAATTACTAACTTTTATTTTAATTTTCAATTTTAGCCCTAAAATACATTTTCTTACCTGTATAGAAGTGCTATCCAGCACTTCCTTATTTGGGAGTCCATCTACTTTCTGTGCAGCCGACTCTACCGTGTCCTGTTGATGTAGATCCTGTTCAGCTGCGTTCTCCTCTTCTGCCACTCTCCCTGTGAAGCCCCGCGTGTGCATTTCCTAATAGTCACATGGGAGAGTGTGCGCGTCATCAAGGGAGGATGAGTTGATGACCTGTACCTTTTAAGGTCGGGCAACCCTGATTGCAAATGAAAAACTTTCTTTATACATGGAAGTGTAGTCAGAATTTAAAGGTCACTGGGGGTTATTCATCAAATTCCAAACGTCCATTCGCGACTTCTCCAACTCTGCTTATTCAACAATCACTGTGATGTGCTGAATTAGTAACCACTTCTGACGCGTACTCCAGTCGCGAACTTACGGAGCCCTTCGCATCAGTTTGCATTCACATACACAGGTAATTCGGCTATTCAGCATGCAATGGAGTCTGTTGAAGGACCAGATTCTGCAGGGTGTACTGCTCTGAATTCATCTGTTTGCCTTCACCACAAAGGAGTGGCGAATTGAGCGGTTTGATGACAGGGCTCCAGTGTTGTGTAAGGCGACTATTCATTCAAAAGTAACAATGACAACTGTGACTAAATTAGTCTACTACTAAACATGAACTAGGCACAAGGTGACATAAAAAAATAACTATTTTTCACTTATTTAAAGTTAGTGGGATATAATGAGACTGACGTCTCTGCCATTCATTGGAGGAGTTCTCCACACTCCACATGACTTCTATAGTGCGACTGACTACGTCACACTACGCATGTGATGGTGTCCGACACTGTCTGCTGCTTCATGAATAAGGAGAAGTGAATTCATGACTTCCTAATCATATTGACATGAACAGATGTGGAGACACTATGCAAGGCGAATTTGGACTTTGATGAATAATCTGTTTTTTTCCCATTCTATAGGGGTTTGGAAAGATCTGTAGCAAACTTTATCAGGAATATGAAAATACATTTTTTGGTACATAATATTTTTGTAGAATGGACCTGTGTTCAATGCAGAATTCAGACAAGCAGTCTGGCTATTATTTCTGTGAAAGCACAATATTTATAGATGTTATAACACCAAAGGAATCTGTTGATAAAGAAGCAAGCAATACAGATTCAGGGAAGAAGGTAAACATACAATATAAATGTGAATCTACTGTCATCATGACCTAAATTTACATTTCTGATTTACTCCTAAGACACTGCAGGCACCAAAAAAAGTTTTAGACATCACAGATGCAGCAAAAGAAACAGTTGAAGTGCCTCAAGCAGCAGCAATGGATATACAAGATGAACCCAGTCTAGAGTCAACACCTGAAGGAATTCAAGAGGAACCATTAGCATCGGCTGATGTGGACAAAGAACCTGTAAATTAAAGCTGACAGATTATATCTGTTACCAAAAGAAACCTCTCTATGGTGTGAAAAAAAAATGATCAAGACAAATATTTACTTGCAGCTGAAAATGTACTTGGTGTTTATTTGTCGAACACCAACTAATAAAGTAATGTTGGAAGAGGTAATACTAAGTTTAAGGCAAAAGCCATTTGTCTGAGAGAATAATACTCTGGGCAATGGATGTAAGTCCCAGAAGTGTTCTAAAACCAGATGGTAAATTTTCTCCATCAATGCATTGTAAAGATAATGTAAGCTAACCTTTTGTGAAAACCAAATCACAAACAAGAGAGCAAATGAAAAAGAAATGAATTTTTGTTGGACTGATGAATTAATCATGTTGCTGCAATGTTACCACAAGGGAAATTCACATTTTCATTGGTTTTTTTCCTTTGGATTTCTGGTGCTGCCAACAGGGAACCTGAAATGTTCTTCTACAACTAGCTGTATTGCTGTAGCACAGAAGCCTCCAACATGAGTTTATTTAAAGGTTTTACAGAGTTCTGCTGTTATTGCTTTTAGAGGACATGCAGCTACAAGCTGGGATTCATTTTAGAATCCATAGAGAACATAATGTTGATTACGCCTAAATAAAGCCGAAAGTGTTTATGAAAAAACATGCGTTTTTATTTATAAATAGATTTGTATTATAATAAATAAGCGCCCGTCTAAAAAAATGTAAAAAGCACACACTTTGAGAACTGGACAAAATGGCACTCAACATGCCTGAGTATGCAGGCAGGAAAAAGAAAAAAAGTCACTGTTGAGTTCAATGTCCAACCCACAAATCAGAAAGTCATTCATATCCATGAGATTTACCCCCTTACTGGGTTTACTCTTTAGTAAAGGCTTCAGGCAAGCTCCTAAAGCACCTAGGAAACCCACAATGCACCTTTAACTGTCAACGTGCAACTGTTAAAATAAATCCCATATAGCACTTCATCCTTACAATATTTATAGTGATTGAACTCCACAGAAGGCTTTTAATGTTGAATGCAGATTTGTAATAACCTAACCACCACACTCAGCTCTGCTATGCACAACTATGCACAGACTGAGATGCTTCGGGCCTTCCAAGAAAACTGACATCTAGGGCCCCACATATCTTCTGTTAGCATTCTGTAAGTAAGGGGCAGATATGCACACACATATATATACTCACTAACACACACATTTGTACATGTGCACTTCCACATATATGCACACTGACACAAATTTATACATTCATGCACACATGAATGCCTGTTCCCATTGGGATTTTCCCATTGACCTGTGTGCCAGGCTGACACTGGCTCTGCACGACTGTTTATTACTAAGAAGACTTTTCTAATGCTAGTTCCAAATTTATTGATAAATGCTACATCACTTCCCTAATACTGATAACATATTAGTATGATCAAGAAACTGTCTTTGATCCCAGTCTTTAAGGTGTGCAGGGGACTTCCTTTTTACTCTTGGCTTGTATCTTTTGCTGCACTGGTGACTGGCTTGCTGATGAATTCTATAATGCTGCATTTGTTAAATATGGAAAAAGCAATACCTTAAAAATCAGAAGGTTCCTTATCTTGTGCTTAAAACTTTATAAAACAAGAGGCAATTTGAACAGTGCTGTTTTGCATTTTCTGCAGTGATCATAAAGCACTTAATAGCAGTGGCACTATATGGCTGCACCATAAGAATAATCCCATTTGTGCAATTTTTACATTGTGTGTTGCACAATGTGAACTAATCGATAATCTCTTTGGAAAGAAAAATTATTCTTTTGGTTTGCATTTACATTGCTGCTCTCACTATGAGCACATATATTTTAGCCTCACTCTTTACTGGCCAAATAGAGGATACTCTGGTTGGCCCCAGTAGCGTTGGGCAAGCAAAAATGTTTTTAATATAAAAGAAATATTATCAAAGTTTGCAGAAATGCTGGTTTATGCTTGTTTATGACTTCTTAACCACTTCTTAAAATGACTGGATGCAGTTATGATAACTTGAGCTGGGTTGAATACTTAGCAGTGTAACCAATGGCCAATTGAGTAGGCTACTGTTGGAGGAAGGCAAAAATAAGTTTGGAAACAGTCAATGAAGCTGGGCTAGATACCAATATTTCAAAGAGAGCGCCGTCCAAAAAACACTCCAAAAGTATTAAAGAAAAAGAAACACCTGGTATAAGCAAAAAAGTGGTAGTGTATAACAAGCAGTATATACTAAGAAGTGTAAAAAACACACTCCCCAAAAAACCCACCTTCTAAAACTCCAGCAAATAATGACAGTAGTGACTGCCAATAGTCAACGAGGCCTCATCCTTGTAATATACGTATATACTGCATGCATAGTGCTGCCACTTTAAATATAAGGCAGCACTGGGTCACATGTTCGGATGTAAGATAGGAAGTCTTTATTAGAGTGTGCTGGTCTCCATATTGTTTGTACTTGTTACAAGTTGCTGTTCCATGTTCCCTAAGTAAAAGTAATTCCTTTACAATTACAGTCCTGTTATCAGCCTGTACTCTGTGCACAGCTTAATCCACAAATCTCAACAAGCAGTTTAAAGACAAGACAATCCTCCAGATTAAAGTCCATATGTGAAGTATAAATGGATGAACAAATGATATGTGAAACTGTCACTATACTGTATATACGGGTACACATATAAGCCATATGCTAGCAAAGTAATATAATATTATTACCAAACTGGTGCAAGGAAGAAATAACAGGAAATATTGACAGATAAAACAGGAAATCAGTATCTGTGACAGAAATAACAGATTGTTTATAAAAATCAAAGAAATGGACCCTGACTCGTTCAGTCCATGAGGACTAAGACAGTTTTGTGATCCACATTACCTCTCTTTGTAGTAATAGCTTTATATGATTCTCCCCCCCCCCCCCCCGGGTGGTAATGACACTACTTCTAGAGCAATGTGCTTGATGTTTGGCATTGAAAGTGCCTGGAGGACAAGAAGGTCACTGTAAGGATTTTTAATATTTGTTTATGTTTTTTAATCCTAATTTTAACAGCTCTGGATGTTTGGCTGACATAACAAAAACCACATGGGCGTTTAAATAAATATACCACGTTTGACGTTGTTACATGGGGAAAAACAGTGTAGTTTAGCAGTAAATCCTTTAGCGGAATGGTATACATTATTAACATGGATGATAGAATGGCAGCAGGTACAGTTACAACACTGAAAGGCACCAATCTTCTTAGCATCTTTAAAGGAACAGTCCAGCCAAAAATAAAAAAAATAAATTTGTTTATTTATGCTAATTTACACCTTATATTAAATACGATTTATTATAAAAAATTTTTTAATGTTATACAGCACTTCTGTGTTGCATACCCCATCCTCAGACACCACCGGCGACTCTACGGCAACCTAATCAGAAGGTCTCTATCAGGAGCACATTCCTCGCTAGCCGCGCTCCTACTGAAACCTTGCATCGGCATTTCCAAGAACTGACAGAGAGAGTGCGCACGTGATGAATGTATAAGTGTATTACATTACAGTGTACACTTATTGCCAATGTAAAATGTGTAGAACCACTGCTGTATAGCACCTAATAAACAATGTCCGATAACTGACCATGAGGAGAAACTGAAGCCCAGGTGAAAAAAGTCTGAGAACCACTGTTTTAGTAAATATGACTTTAATACTTTTTATTACAGTAACAATTAGAACTGCGGTGGGTGTACAGCTAGTTGGTGGCCCAAATTCGGGTTTTCTTGTGGCAATAAGATGTCTTTGTCTGGCATTGGACCATAAATTATCAGCTACTCCCCATATGAAATGTGCTAACATTCCACCTGCATAGTTACTGCTGTTGCTGCTCCAGAGAGATGAGCAATATACACTCCTAGGTTAGACTGCTCTGCTGTAGTTTGGTGTTTCAGAGCTGTGTTCCTGCTGAGGAAGTGTAGCCCTATCATACAGTCAAGCTTGGGGGTAGATTATGTAAGAGGGTGCAAGACACTCTTGAGTACTGAGTGGTAGGACAAAAGTTGCTGCTGTATTGCTACAGATAGACAAGCAAGGAGGCTGTTGTGTAAAGATTACTGTTCCCAGTGTTTGATGCTGCTGATGAATTGTGACCAGAGTATTGCAGCCTGTGTCGTGACTAAATAATTTCATATTTATTTTTGTTTTTCTCAGTTATAAACCTTACATAAATGGTTCTTAAAGGTAAACTACTGCCTGACCTGTGTGTTTGGGAGTAGAAGGAGTGGGCATTGCAGTTAGACTGGGATAAACATGCTAACTGGGCTTATCCTGTTTGAGTAAATCCCCACTCCTTGGATAAGGAAAACACTCATTTTTTCAAATAAGTTGAAACCCCTATCCCAGTTGTGGCGAACCTTTTCAGCACAGAGTGCCAATTAGTGATGTCACTCATCAACACAAAGTGCAGGAGATGATGAGTGACATCATCACTCCTGCTTCAGGATACCTACTTAGATGCTACTGGTGTGAGCGCTCCTTCAATGTAGGCTGAGGATCTGACCTGAAAACTGTCAACTCTCTGGGGGGGATCTATTAATGCGGTGGCAATGGCGATCATGCCCACACAGAGGGCACTGAGTGCCCTCTCTTGCATGCGGGGCATAGGTTCGCCACCGATGCCCATCCAATTGTCACTTAAAACAACACTATTACGTTCTGTTGCAAGTTGTTCCAAACCATGTTAATTGGTTGTTGAATTCTCTTTGCTATTGTTTGTGGAATGTCATTTATCACTGTGTACAACGTGTAAGTGTTCATAATGGTGTTTTTTCACAGCTCCTAAATGGTTAATGCTTTTAAACAGTGTGGTTTGTGGGAAACTGACATACTCTGCTACCTCCCATATTCTACATCAAGTACAGGGTTTTATGAACTGTTGTGTTATGACATTTATTCTGTGGTTTGTGATCAGTGACCAGGGTAAATGGACTAGCAGATTATTATTATTGGTGAAAGTGTCATCCGCCTATTGCTTAACATTTCCTTTCTGTTATTGAATATCCCTGTACAGTATCCGTAAGTGTTGTATGAAATTATATATTGTTTCATTTTCTCTCTCTGCATACAGCAGAAAAAATAAAATGATGTGTAAACACAAGCAAGATCTACATTTAATCATACATTATATTTCAGAAACATGGTTGTAAAATATAAAAATATACAGTCACAAAATGTTACACAATCAAATCTGCTGTAAAAAAAACAAGAATCCAAATGCCTTTAGTCTTACCATAAGATGGCACTAACACAAAAACAATCAAAAAGTAAGAACAATTCAACTCATATATTTACGAGATAAGTCAAAGCAATTTATATGTGTTGTTCTGTAATAGCTGGAAAATGATGTGTATGGAGCTGCAAGGACATATGTTTACACAAAAGAATAATGAATTGTTTATAACAACATTTTTGTTTATTATGATAATGTCAGAGCCAACATCAGCAGTCTCTTAATTCAGCACCAGTTGGCTTGATAAAGAACTTGTCTGGATGGCTTTTGCATTGTTGAACCATGTACAGTATACTGTATATTCTTGATTTTGGCTTCGAAATAGGGTTCTGTATATTATTTGCCTATATAATCCATTAACATTTTAATCTCCTTCAGAAAACATGAAAGGGGATGCCAAGCTCTGGGGATTATTCACTAAAGTCCGAATTGTTACGTATAGGTGTAAATTTGCCAGATAAAAACAGTCGCAATAGGCTGCTACTGTCACAGTCGCATCTTTATAATGAGAATATTGTCGCAGTCGCGACTTTATTATGGGAAAATTGTTGCAATCTTAACATTAAAAAAAGTCGTGACTTTACAATGGGGAAATTGTCATGGATTTGCAATGGGAATCCGCTGTTTGCGAATTCGACTGTCGAATTCACACCTTAGTCAATAACCCCCATAATCTTTCAACTAAAGAATCTGTTGTATTGCTATGGAAAAAGACATTTGTGTTTTATATACTAATATATATACTTATTTATATACTGTATATACTATTTATTATTACAGACTTAGTGGCATATTAGCAGGTGCTTAAGAAATGCAATATTGCACAGGTCACAACCATGTTTAAAAAGCTCAAATGTTAACACAAAGAAGAAAATAAATGTATTTTCTTATATCATATTGACATCGGACCTATCTCCTGAGTAGTTCTATTTAGATATTTCCCCTGTAAGTACTGATTGATATGCAATTAAATGCAATAATGCTTTTTCAGCTATAGATATATCATTCATTATTCTTGAATTGCATGACTGTTTCTAGCTGATGATGTAATAGATAACCTCATCTCAGGTCATGTGACCAAGTAAGGAAGAGCAGACAAACCTGTGGTAATTTAGCACACTGTAGTCCCATCCCTCATGATGAATATACTAACCCAATCAAAGCTTATCTTGTGTGGGCCATGGATGTAACAATACCCGCTGCCATAACCACTACTAACCATTGTCAGTTTTGCTGCTGGTGTAGCCCTTTCTAGGGACGACTACTAGTTTACAGCGGTAGATTACTTTTTTATGTAATGTAAAAACACAAGTGTGGCAAAGTCAGTCAAATAGAAGTAGGATGTGAAGTGATGTGATTTACTCCAGTGAAGTGCAATGGCGTCATTCTCACTATATCTACAGTTATACACGACTATTTGGACTTTACTCAATAAGGCCCTAAGTGCTAAGTGTAACAGTATTTTGTCCTACAATAAGGTTACTTGGGAGAATGGGAGGACAGTTATGTTATGAGATACTCTTAATGATAACCGACTTTGACAACTTTAATCTTTCACAAATAACTCTTGAAACAGCACATCTCACTGAAATAAATATAAACCTGTCTGTCTATTTAGTAACAGTTCTTGTAAATCAGATTTGTCACTGTTTTTTGTAACCTTTTCCCAGGAGGTTCATTTTAAAAGAAAAAAAATTACATTACTATCTAACTATTGTCAGCCACTATACGATTAACATAAATAAGTCTTTTTATTTTTTCAGTTTTTGTGTCCCGTGATTGGTCCCCTAACTAGCCAGCATATTTTGTGCATGGAAAGGAGCAATAGTTTGTGATTGTCTCAGTGACTTCTGTTTGTCTAAATAATTCAGCTGATTTTCTGATTGCAAAATTACAATCACACATTCCTCGAGGGATATTTTTACAAACGTATATTCAAAGTTATAGTTCTATACTCAATATTTAGACACCTGATGAAGTGGAAACTTGAAGTGCTGCGTTATCATAGACTATGTATCATAACAATGTGTATTAAGAATCCATTTAGTGCCTCCAGACTTTTCAAATCTCTTATTATATATACTGGGTGGCAACCGGGGTTATCCACCCACTGTAGCACACCAGCTATATTATACTTTCAGAGGATTCCAGAAACAGCTGTGATTTGTCATTCCACAAGAGCCCAGTATGGCATTTAGACACACTTCAGGCTTGTGAAGATGTTTATTTCCATCCAAATATTGTACTTTCTAAAAGAGAGATGTTTTTAGAAAAAAGGTTGTGAGTTTTCCTTTCTTAGTACTAGGGGATTTTAGCTGGAATACCTGTGAATGTAACACAATACATTCACTGGGATATTTGTATTAGTTCTATGAATGGAAAACACTGTTTACAAAAGTTATATAAGTATCACAGTGTTATCAATAATCTAGGAGCTCTGTGCCTTCTACGCATGTAAATTCCATATGATCCTTCTAACTTATTGGTTGACATTTCTGTCATTACAAAAAGAGCTGAAAAATAGGTTACGGATTTTAAAAAAAAAAAAATCTGCCGGATTTGAGAAATTATATTTAATTTACCAAGGATTACTTTATTTACTTAAATTTATATTGCTTAGTTTAAGAAGTGATCTAAGTGATTTTTTATTATCTGAACCATAAAATGAATGTAGCAAAGTTTATTTTGCCAGTGGCGGCAAAGATGATTTTATTTGACACAACTCATAAGGATTTCTGTAATGTTTTATTAGTAGTTTCTCCTGTACACAATGTAGCAAGTTACTGCTTAACCCACTACACTGCACTGTGTAAGAAATCAGTTCTGTCACTGTTTGAATCTTTGGTAAGGGAATCCACTGCTTAGGGAATAAGAAGTAGTGAATTTGCAACTATTGGTGTATTGCAAACCAAAGTGACATGAATTCACTTCAGTGATCAGCATTAAACTGGTCTATGGATGGCCCACCAGGAGACCCCTGGAGGAGAATCTCTTCCCTATTGGGCTTGCCTGCTGGGGGGGGGGGGGGGCCCACTGGGAATTTTCCCAGTGTCTCATTAGGGCAGTCCAACACTATCAATGTTCAGATTTGGACTTTCATGGATAAGCCTCTGTCACATCCACTTTTACATATGTTTTCATTTTTCTTTCAGTCTAGTACCCAGTTTCCCCAAAAATAAGACATCCCCAGAAAATAACACCTATTGCAATTTTTTTTCCAAGCTTAGAAATAGAAGACCACCCCTGAAAATAAGACCTAACTGTACTAAAGTACAATCACTTAGATTGTAAGCTCTTTGTGGCAGGGACCTCCAACCTCTTGTGTCAATCACAACCTAGCACTTAATTTGATGTATCCGTGTGATATTTTACTTGTATTGTTTAATGCACATTTCCCTTGTTTGTATTGTACTTGTATCGCTGAATTGTACAGCGCTGCGTAAATTTGTGGTGGTTTAGAAATAAAATTATACATACATACATACATACATACACACTTGAAATATACTATACAGTACTGAGTTTCCCTGAAAATAAGATCTAGCTGCAGTAAAGTACTGGAAATATACTGTACTGGTACCGAGTTTCCCTGAAAATAAGATCTAGCGGCAGTAAAGTACTGGAAATATACTGTACTGGTACCGAGTTTCCCTGAAAATAAGATCTAGCTGCAGTAAAGTACTGGAAATATACTGTACTGGTACCGAGTTTCCCTGAAAATAAGACCTAGCCGCAGTAAAGTCCTGGAAATATACTGTACTGGTACCGAGTTTCCTGGAAATAAGATCTAGCGGCAGTAAAGTACTGGAAATATACTGTACTGGTAACGAGTTTCCCTGAAAATAAGATCTAGCTGCAGTAAAGTCCTGGAAATATACTGTACTGGT
>WMED01000871.1:0-17044 GCA_019650415.1 Pipa parva
GTTCCAAAAAAAAAGTAGAACTGTACACCTCTCTCTTGCTAAGGATACCTTGCGGTAGTTTAGGTTTGTTTATTCTCATAGTACCCAGCATGGTAAGTTGTTTTTTCTTCAACATCTGGCCTAGTTGATAGGATGTAAAAAGTTGTCACATGTGACATTTTGTCCTTTTAGTCCATAAGTCAAATCTAGAACAACACGCATAACCTGATTTTTTTCAGGTCTTTCATCAGGGGCTTTCATCAGTGAAACCCCCACCCTTTGAATGATAGACAACCAGTCTCCTCTCTCACAAACAGACTAGATAATTACTTGCTTACTGATAAGAACAGTGAAACCACCACCATTTGGAGATGAAGTACACATAAAAAAACATAACTTTTGCAGTCAGAAATAATCAGAGACCTGTAGAACAGTATAAAATGCTATCGGGTCATATTGACCCGAACAGTACAAATGTAACAATTAGCGTGTGGCAAAAAGTAAACCAAAAAAAATATATAAAAAATGTAGAGCTCCACAAATGAGGAGGAGTCAAGGAACCACTAGTTTCAAATCCTCATTAAAAAAAATCTGCAGGGTCTCAAAAATCATTTCGGGTCATATTAACCCGAACAGTACAGCCGGGCACGTGACCGTGGCGTGACCACGTCATATGCATGCACCAGTGTCACATGCATGTGACCGTGACATAACCGTGTGCACAAGAGGAGAAGCCAGGCCACAATGCGAACGCCGCACCGAGGGATCAAGGACAGAGGTAAGTCTCCTTACCCCTTCATCAGGTTGACAATAAAGCAAGTGCAATGAAAAGCCAAAGGAGCTGTGGCTCCTCCTCCTATCAATCTATAAAATAACATGTGACCAGTTACAGCTTAAAGTTTATATTTAGTTAACACTGAAAAAGAATAAATCCAGGATTAAAGTCCATTGAGCAGTGTTGCAAAATTCCAAAAGTTATCAGTTTAAAGTCCATATTGAGTAACTGCTAAACTTACCATTTTTTTTTCAGAAATGCAATGATGCACACATAGAACACAATATACCAAAAAATAACAACTAAAAATAAATCAGGTAACAAGGCTTAATAAACAAAATATACCTTACCAAAGGGCAAGTTAAGTAAGAGATTATAGAAACCAGTTGTTTCATTAGCCATAATTCTAACTGTATCCAACCAAATTCAGCAAAGTGCAAACTCACCTTGCGATCCTTCGATTCCCCTTGCCAAAGCTGTTATGCGCTCACTTCTCTCCTACACGCGGACATCACCGAACACTTTAAAGGTATTCCAGTCTCGGCAAGGCGACTCGAGTGGTCGCGAGGTGAGGCGAAGTACCTTTAAAGCATTCAGTGATTTCCGCATGTAGGAGAGAAGCGAGCGCATAACAGTTTTGGCGAAGTGAATTGAAGGTTCGCAAGGTGAGTTTGCACTTTGCTGAATTACCCCCAAAATGTATGTGAAATCAAACAGAACAAATAGTAGTTAACAAAAATCTGTAATCATTTTTTTTTATAAAAAGCAAATTGAGACTCCAGTTTTTGTTAAGGCCTTTTAAATGTAGGGAATCCAATCTCCAGATCCAAAAAAGGACTACCTGTGTAACAGTTTATTTTTTTCCATTCTCATTAGCACTGACTTAATTGACACGGTTAAAAAATAGCCATCTTGACTGCACATTCCATTGTGTTTTTGTTTTTTTTCCACAAAAGTGTTTGGCTAGGACGGCCTCCTTCATAGGGACCACCTTCTATCTTATCTTTAGATTTTACCTCTTTCAGTGCAGGATCTGGATTAAAACAACGGAGTGAATTTTTGTGTTTTATAATACGTATTATGCTAGGTGAGAGGTTCGCTTTATATAAAGTAAACCACATGGGCACTTCAGGCATTATACAACCCATGATGAAAAACAGGTTGCATAAATTTTAAGTAGGTGTTATTTTATTCCCAAACACTTAAAGGAGCACTATAGTGAGTGTAGATAATGTTGAAGTGTACAAGCCAACTTCTTTTCCTGAAGTATCACCTTAATTGACAAGATCCTGAGTTCATGAGCACATATCCAAACACCCGAGCATAGAATCTGTGTGTGACACATAAAGTCACTAGGTAACCGCCCACTTCTTAATTTCACTGAAACATCCACTGCCAGTGTATGCACAGAGTGATTTTTTTAGATCTGTGCATGCGCTGTCAGTGAGCATTTTGGCATTTCAACATTATCTATTATAAATTTCTCACTATAGTGCTCCTATAATAATTTGAACCATACATAGACTTGGGAGCCTGGTGGCCCAAGTCTTGATATGTCACTAGACCTTGTTTTCACAAAATGCTGGAAAACTATATAAATAACTTTTGACCTGCACAGCTTTTAACAAACAAGAGCCAACTCTCAATCACAACATTATCTCTATAAATGGATCCAAAAATTCCACTCTTGCACCTGAAAACATGTGGCGACCCCAGAAAACCAACAAACATTAACAAAAAAAGAAAGTGTCAGGAGGCTTAATTGTGGAAACTGTGAACAAGAAGACTTATTTTCTGCTTTTAGAATGACTTCAAGTTGTTCATATTTTTAAGAAACAGAAGGAAATCCGAGATGAATAAAGACTGCGTGTGTGTGCGTGGGTGTGGGGTTAACTTTGAAGGAAATTAATAGTAGCCATTTTATCATTGCTAAGAAACCAAACACAGAGTATTTAGTCTAAATGTTTCCTCAAAGCTGCCATCCCAATACGTATGTTGTGTAAGAACTCTGTTCACGGTCCCTACTGACCTTTCTCTATGAATGAGCCTTTGTGCCCTCATTCACAAAAATGTACGAAATGCACCAAAAGGATGGCAAGTCTAAAGAACTGAAAAGCAAACTACTTTCAAGGTATATCACTAAAGAGGGAAATTTTGTGGTCGCTTCCCTGTATCTGAAAAGAACACTTGTAAAAACACATAGATTTTAATTCATAGCAATGAGCCAAAGCAGCTGTGCATTTGACCCTTTGCCTTTTCCCTGTCAGTGAATCATGATGCACACTGAGCTGATATAAAATAGATAAGTGCCACAGATTTACTGTGGTTGCAATGATCATGGCTGCATCTGTGGGGCTCTGCCAGAAACTCTACAACAACTGTGCATGTCACACCCAGAATCCTAGGAGATTTACTTTATTTGGACTAAAGGATCGCAGGAGGGGACGACACTAAGGGGGGTAGGGACCCTTCCTGGTACTGATCCTGCAGCAGTGCTGAGAAGTTCCACTACTGCAGGATTATAATCACTGTTGACATGCAACACACATACTTAATATTCCTAATGTTATAAGCAATGTGCAACATACAATACTACATAAGGCATCAACAGGTAAAGCATCATTTTCTTGTTTCTGAGGCAATATTAGTGTTATAAACCAGTGTGATCCTTTCTTACAAGATCTATATTGTAAGTAAGTTGGATCATTTTAAAAGGCCCAGCTGATCACATGTAAAACTATCCCATTGCTTCCTGTGGCACCATTGTCATACTGTATGTTCTTTTGCAAGTTCCTGGATGAGTTGTTGCATGCAGCAGTTTTGGTCCATTTTTACTAGTAGGCATACGTGTGCGCAGGCCTTTTCTTTAGGGTGTACCCCCAAAGAAAAACTTCTTAAAGCTAAAGTTTTTCCCTGCCCCCCTCCTTGCTGTCCCTGCTGTTTTCCTTCCCTGCTGTTAAGGTGCCTGCACTGCGTGCTGCACATTAGGGTGTGCCTGGGCACACGCCTATGCTAGTAGGCTAAACAGTCCTCAATTATTACTTTGAATTCACTTTTAAAACACCTGGGGATGCTGTGTTTCAGTCAAATCCTATTTAAAGTACTTCCTTTTTATTTTTTCTGAAATTAGACATCTAAAATAATTTTGACTGACGATTTTAATTTATTTTGCATATTTATTTGGTGCTGTCATATTTCACAACACGTTACAAAGATTAATCAACCTTGTTTCCCTCTTCAGTATCACACTCACAAGATCTACCTCCATTATTCCATTATTCCATCTAGGTCTAGATCATTATTCCATTAATCCATCTAGATCTTACCTCCATTATTGCATAATAATTCCATCTAGATCTAGATCAGCGGTTCTCAACCTTTTTGAGACCGCGACCCCCTCTGACGTCACCGCGCCGACGTCACCACTCCACGCGTGATTACGTTTCGGCCAAACGTCATCACGTATGCGCATCACGTGGTGACCTTTGGCCGAAACGTCATCATGTACGCGCGTCACGTGGTGACGTTCGGCCGAAACGTCATCACGTACGCGCGTCACATGGTGACATTCGGCCGAAACATCATCACGTACGCGCGTCATGTGGTGACGTTTACGGCCAACGTCACCCCGCAGGAACCCTCATAAGAAGGGTTCCTGCGGGTACTTCCAGGTGTTGGCGCGGTTCTCGACCCCAGTGGGACAGCCTCGTGACCCCCGTAGATGTTCATGAAAATGTACATTTAATTGATACCATCTTCATTTCTGCTGAATATGCTGAAACAAACATTTCGCCCATTTTCAGCTTGATATATCTCTATAAAGTCTCTATGCATTATTAGCAGTATTTCAAAAGAAATTGAAACCAGTGACTCAAGGTAGTGAGCTACCAAATGTGTTTAATAAAGTGTTGCGTTACATATTTCGGGCCAAAGCTCAATATCAAATGACATCATTTGTTATTTTTGATTAAACATGTTTGGTAGCACACTACCTTGCCTTGCTGGTTTCCCTTTCTTTTAAAATACTGGACTCACTTTGGTGTATGGACAGATGCACCTTGGGGAACACCTCTTAATTCCCTAGTGAGGAAGGACCTCTCACCGCCCTGAGGTTATACTGTTTGATGTGTGAACCACATTAATAGCAGTAGTCATAATACATCTCCCATTTTGCTTTTATTAACTCATGGCTGAAATAGAAGTGACTATCTTCTTAAAAGCAATATTTACAGTTGAAAGCTTGGTATATAGTAAGTTATGGTTGTTATCCGCATCTCGGCCCCTGGGAAACTGTGAGCATACTCTATAGGAAAAGGAAGTAGTTAGCATCTAAGCTAGGTATGAAGCAAAGGACTATGCTTTTAAAGTGCCCAGTTTAACAATAAAAGAGGTTGCTGTAAGCTGAATTTTTTCATATTGACAAAAACAGGAGGATTAAAAATAAAGTAACTGTTTATTGTGTTTCAAGATAAGCAAGTGCGCCGCTACAATAATCATCACTGAACTGGTTGTACTGAACCTCTTTGTGACAAGCTATTTTGCCTGCTCCAATATGTTTTTCTGTTACTTTACGAATAACTTTGATATTTGATGAGGAAGAAGCCATTCATAAGTGACCATTTGAAGATACCTGATTATCAACCTATGGAGACAAAGCATTGCTCCTTTACAAACTGACACTAAAATATCTTGCAAAAGAGTGGGGAAGCAAACAGCAAAAGGGGTTTGGATAAAGAACAACCCTGCCAAGTTTAAGTTATATAAAACACATGTAGCTTAACTATTTATTTCTATTGCATGCAATTCCAAGCTATAAAGTAAAAGTAAACCATTTCAGTAGAATTAAATAGCTATGCGCCATGTGTTTTGTATTGGCGAAGCAGGCTTGTTCAGCCTTTAAATCATTTGCTTCCCTTCAAATCTTGTTATTTTTAAATGTGTCCTTGTTAACATGTGGGATCTGGTCATCATACACCAAAGACTCTAAATTTCTTAAAGCAAAGGATTATATATTGACATTGGCATTGATAAAGTCAATGTAATTCTTACAGAGTAGCATTTATTTTAGTGTAGACCTTGTGGGAACTAGCTGAAATCACTAGGACCTATGCTACTAACAGCCATATAAAAACAGGTATACTCCAGATTTTGCTGTACTAATTTCAGGTAACAGTTATTCAGACCATAAATGTACTCACCTTTCCAGAAGAGCTAACTACAACTCTTCACAATACCTAAGACACACCTCTTTTGCATACTGGGACATTCTGACCCCCCTCAAGGAAACCTTTATATAAGACATGACACTACACATACTGTACTTAGCATAATAAACACTAGATGGCAGTGATACCATACACCTGTTTCATTACAAAACAAGCCCTTTGAAGTACCAACAAGAGGACATATACCTTATCCCATTACCACTTAACTTTATTTTACTTTATGTTATAATACTTAATACTTTATACCCTTCACCATTCTTACAACCTGCATCTCTAGGATTTCATTACAAGGCACATAAAGGGTAGAACCACCACCACCCCCAAAACAGTCTAAGAAGGTGTTAGATCAGACCTCATATGATAGAAATCACATATGTTCATAGAGTCCACTGACAAATATGACAGAGACACAACTGATAAACTGGTAAATTTTAAATATCTTCAGAATATGTGAATGACCTCACAGGTGTAAGTGATCAATCAATCTCAACTGTACTTTGAGAAAAGATTCTCATTCCATTACAAAGAAAAATGTATATTTCTACTAAAGCTGTAAACTGATTTTTTTATATATATTCTTTACTTATCTAGATGTATTTGTAGATTTTTTATATAGAGCTAATATATTATGCATTGGTTTACAGAGGTTTGTCATTCACTGCCCCCTGGAGCTTACAATCTAGTTTCCCTATTCAGTCACACACACAGGCATATATTTTGGGATAGTGGGAGGAAACCAGAGTGCCTGGAGGAAACCCAAGCAAGTGCAGGAAGAACATTTTGGGGGTTATCCAGTAAGGTTCGAATTCAACTGTCGAATTCGCAAACAGCGGATTCCCATAGCAAATCCACGACAATTTCCCCATTGTAAAGTTGCAACAATTTTTGAATGTTAAGGTTGCGACAATTTTCCCGTAATAAAGTTACGACTGCGACAATATTCTCATTATAAAGATGCGACTGTGACAGTAGCAGCCTATTGCAACTGTCTTTATCTGGCGAATTCACACCTATACACAACAATTCAGACTTTATTGAATAACTCCCACCAACTCCATGCAGATGAAGTCCAGGGTGGAGCTGAACCCAGAGCCCAGCGCTGCAAGGTAGCAGTGCTAACCACTTAGTTACCTCATTGCCCTGTGAGAGGGAGGGATGTTATGAAATAATATGATGCTTAACATCATATAGAGGGTGGGCTGTTAATTCAACCAAGCTACTCAAATATCATTTATTTAATGAAACAATTTGTTAAAAAGATTGCTTTGCCATAGATTTGAAAGTCTAACAGTAATAAAGCTTAGAGTTCTGATGCAAACAAAACAATGGCTCAGGCACTCCAAAAACAATAAAAACAACGAAGTTATTGAAAAGTAATTAAAATCCAAGCATCATGAACAATCAAAAGGTAAAATCAAAGGCTATGGCACCCCCTAACGCGTTTCGCGCTTCAGGCATTTAATCATTTATGAGGTGCAAGTGTATGAGAGAGTATAAATAGAGTAAAAATTTACCAGAACACAGGGGTTATCAATCATGTTGCAGAGAGTAGGTAACAATGTATAGAATAGAAGCCGCGGGTGTGTTCAGTGAAAAGAGAGTATAAGGTATGAGGAAAGCTGAATCAAGGTAGTGGTTCGTATCACCTGAGATCTCATTAACATGTCAGCTGACTGATCAGCTGATAAATAAGGGGCTGTACGTGAGAGAACTGGGTAGTAAAAATTAAAGGGAAACAGCGATCCGAAAATTTACTACAGTCACCCAGGGTCTAATAAATGATAAGAAGTTCTCATAAAAAGTGTATAAACACATAAATAGATATGAGAAAATGGCTCAGTATATAAACAATTGTGAATAAGAAAAGTGATGTGCAAAGTAAATGTGTGAAGCAGTATAAGAGAACCCCTGTGTTGTAAAACAAATTGTATGAAAGAAAAAAGCTGTGAAGTTTTTTAGAGTTCTGATGATTGAACAGCTTGTTTTGAGTATGAATATAACACAACTGATTTTTGTTGCCTGCCATTCAACCATTAGTTATATTGATTTCCAGTAAGCAAGCACTGAAATATAACAGATACCAGATTTACAGAATCTGACATGAAAAACCCCAGACTCGCACATCTTTATCCCTTTGTTTGTGATCAGAATTGGACACAGGCATTTACTAATTATATTTATACCAAATGAATGAGGCCAATAGTCACATTGCTTTATCATCCTGAATTTGTGTATTGCATTCAGATTTTGGCACTGTCTTTAAATGTCAAGCCAGAAGTCAAAATGGTTTACCTCTCAACATATAATATTAAGGATGATATCTTTCCCTCTTTCTACTGGCTACATATTCACATCACTAGCAATGACTATGCTATTAAAGAATGTGTTTTTAACCTAGATCATACACAGTTATTTTAAGGGAAAAGGAGAGCTCACCAATCATATTACTTTTCCAAATAAATTGACCTGTGCGTGAAAGAATGTTTGAGTTGCTTGAATGTGCATATATCACAACTTCAATCTGTACAATTTTATTTCAAACTAAAAACTGCAGCCTTTTGGGACTTAATATGTTTTATGGTCTTTTTAATCATTCTTCTCATCTTAAATTCTACCAATTTTGACTATAAGCCTAGATATACTCCCAGTTTCCAAGGCAGTAGTCGCTCAATAAACCAGGTTTATTTCTATCTTCCAAAGAGAGGCAAGGCAGGAACACAATATACTGTGCAGATCCATTTTGGGAAGTAGTCTGTTTGGAAACTGGGTCAAAAGGAAATAAATAACATTTCATGAATTTTAGCATTTTGTAAAATCTTCAAATCTTATTTCTAATAGGAATTTATGTATAAATGTTCCTCTGTAGAGGAACATCTTCCTCTGATGCTACCTCCACAACCCTGTTAAATTATTAATAAGAAAAATACTTGTTATTAACTAATTAATGCATAACTGCAAATACTTCCTCATTTTTTTACCTTCCTCTGGTTCATTATTTTAAAGAGCTGACATAGTAGCTATGATACAACCCTCTGATCCTATGCAGCAATGTGTCAATTCACTTGGGATTTTCAAATTAATGCAATGTGCTTGAACACTGAGAGCCTCATTGACTAAAGTCCGACTAGTCACGTAGAGCTGTGTATTCGCATTTATTCTCTGTTTTCCCATGTTTGCTTGTTGAGCAAAATCTGGAAAGTGGTAAATACGCAACCAATTCAGGAAACTACGCAAGTCGCAAACTTACAGAGCTCTTCATATAACACAGGTATTTCTACTATTGACTTAACAGTGGAGCGTGTCGAAGGTGTGAATGCGACTAGGTGAACTGCTCAGAATTTACCTGTTTGACTTTGCCACTTCAAACCGGAGAATTGGGGGTTGATTGCAGGACTCCAGTGTTGAGTATGTTGACTATTCATTCAAAAGTGACAATGATGACTTTGACTAAACATGAATTAGGGACAAGGTGACATAGAAGTAGATAGAATATTCACCGAATACAATTAGTGGGATACGATGAGACTGACATCACTGCCCTTCACTTGTTGAATTCGCCTCACTCCGCATGACTTCTCATCCTACTTCTATCTGCCTGACTACGCCGCACTACACACCCGACAGCATTTTTCGCTGTCCACCTGTTCGACAGATTTATTCTCCATTTATTCAATAGTGAGAATTGAATTCGCAACTATTTTGGCAATGCGACTCGAACTGAATTCAACAGGTGAATTCGGACTTTAGTCAATGAAACTCTTTGGCTCCCTCTAAAAAAAAAAACTCTATGGCTCCCTCTTCAGATAATTATGTAATGAAACACCCCAAATGTGTTAAACAAAATACAAAACAGTGCATGTGTGTTGTAAACAGATGAATATGGCAGTACATAAGAGAAGTTTAAAGGGAGAACTAGTGGGAAAGAAAACA
This sequence comes from Pipa parva, assembly GCA_019650415.1. Lineage (NCBI taxonomy): Eukaryota > Metazoa > Chordata > Amphibia > Anura > Pipidae > Pipa > Pipa parva. The sequence continues at coordinate 9,910 of WMED01000871.1, forward strand.
TTACCACAAATCAGCTCCAGATCTTTTCAGAGTGATCACTCACTGACAAAGCCAGTATTTCAATGTAACACATAATTGACTTCACCTTCTGCAAATTTTTATATGCCGAAACTAAATTTTCTGGATGGTAATTTGGAGCACTGAATTATGAAATTAATCATTTTAACTATAATGTTTTAATTTAGCTAAACTGGCTGCTTTTCATTTAAATCTCCAGGCTTAAACTCTCAGATTAAAGGGAAGTACTGTACAGTTTGTTTGTTTTTTAATGTGAGTGTACAGAGAATAACATTTGTCATATATTTAAACAAACTGTACTATATGAGATATTGTTCTTTATCAGGAAAAATGCCAGAAATATGGATCAGCTAAAAAAAAAACATGTTGGACCTAATTAGACATAACCACATGTTAATGAGAAGCATTTCACTATCAGGTCCTAATTAGTAAAGAATCAAGACGATGAACACAACCACCTTTTTTTTTAAACGACTGTACTTCATTTGGTATGTCCTTTTACTCCTTTATTTTTATTTTTGCCGTATTTATATTGCAGAAAACAGCATCTCGCCATTTTATTTTCTCTCTATTCAATTAGTAACTTATAAAATGATTCATACCTTTAAAGCACTAGATACTTCTCTGCCCTAATTACCGCAATTAGCTTGCATGTACAGACATTAGGCGGACATATAAGTGCTCTCCGCATTAGTTCCTGATACTACCCTTTCTAACTTTTCTTTAGGGGCCTTAAAATACCATACTAGATTGTAAGCTCTACGGGGCAGGGATCTCCAACTTCTTGTGTCAACTGCAACCTAGCACTTAATGTGATGTATCTTTGTGATATTTTATTTGTATTGTTTAATGCACTTTTTCCATGTCTGTATTATATTTGTATTGCTGAATTGTACAGAGCTGCGTAAATTTGTGGCGCTTTATAAATAAAATTATACATAAATACATACTAATCCTGACCCTAACAAACAGCAGTCTCTTCTAAATCCTATGAAGTACCTAACCTAAAGCTATATTTCTTCAAAGGAAACCGCCAATGAATTTTTCCTTTGCATAGATTACATAGGCCTCTTTATGTTCCACCTTTCGGGAGTCACTCTACCCATGAGTCCTTCAAACCCAAGGCTGGGTAATCCAGTTTTTTTTCACCTCCCTAAGTAGATACAATGACTTTAAACTTACATAACTTCAGCAAAGGATTGGCTTTCCACAAGTTGACACCTCTGCTAGGATGAGGAACAACCAAACTATTAAAGGAAGACAGTACCAGTCAATACCTGTGATATTAGACATAAAACCATTTCATTACTTACTCATTCTTGATGATCATCACAAGGTCTTATCTCAGCTGATGATGAAACATTAACAATTAAAATAGTTTATGAATGGTTTGGAACCTTTCCTATATTTTTATTGTAAACACTATTACTGAACAATGTAGTACTATTCTCAGCATTTACCGAAGATTTCACTAAGTTGAAAAGATGCATTTTTTTTACTCCACTTTCTTTGATAGTTTTTGATTGAATTTTGCCAACAGAAACTTTTCGGTCTAATTTTTCGATGGAAAGGTAGGCAATGCCACTAATGTAAAGTTATGGCTACCTTTCCATCAAAAATTCCAATCAGAAAACTCGATGAAAAAGTTTCGATCGTTAAAAATCGATCGAAAATTATCAGGAGATTATTCACTAAGGTGCGAATTCGACTGTGGAATTCGCAAACAGCGGATTCCCATAGCAAATCCGCTACAATTTCCCCATTGTAATGTCGCGACAATTTTTTAAAGTTAAGATTGCAACAATTGCAACAGTAGCAGCCTATTGCGACTGTCTTTAGCTGGCGAATTCACACCTATATGCAACAATTTAGACTTTAGTGAATAACCCCCTTAATATTTTTTGATCGGGCACCCATTATTTTTTGCATCAATAAAACCCGAGAAGGTCAAAATTCTCGAGCTTTATAAATTTCACCCGTATTAGTTTTGCACACTTAATTACTGCTTACTAGTACTAATTAAAATAATGCAAACATTTACTCTGCCACAAAGCTCTGCTCTGCTATTGACAGTATTAGCTGCATTCCTGATCACAGCCTTTGCTATAATTGTCCTAAAAAGGCAAATAGACAGGAAGTTTATCCAGAATCTTATTTTTTCATGTGACCTTCTTTTCCCCCCAGAAAAATTGCATTTCACCTCATTTTGGCAGGTAGCCCTCAATATGGAAACGTTAGCAGATATTTGGCAGTTGTACAGATTTTAAAATGTGTGCAATTTCCAGGGATCAGGCCGTGCAAACAGGAATATATTTATACCTGTTAGTTGTTTATAAAGAGCTGTTGTTATGTTTAGCCTTGGAGATGAGACAGCTGTTCAATAAGTATTCATATTCAGAGTTTGTGGAAGAATTCCTAGTTTTTGTGTCAGGCTTTAACTTGATTGTCGGAGACTTAGGGTGTTACTGACTAAAGTCCGAATTGTCGCTTAAAGGTGTGAATTCACCTCTTCCCCATATTCGGGTATTCAGCAAACTCTGCGATGTGGCAAATTCACCAGATAACGATGGTCATACACAACACAGTAGACAGCTACTGTTGCAGTCAAGACTTCTTATGGGAATCAGCTGTTTAGTGAATAAGGAGTAGAGAATCAGGGAGTAGCCACCCGAAGTGATGAGAATTCACTTCAACAGTCAAATTCTCACTTTATTCAACAACCCCCTACATGATGCCATGACAATCTGCACAAACAGGCAACAAATCAACAGACAAGACAAAAGAAAAGTTAAGCAGACAATGCTAAGTGTAGGCAGATAGGATACATAAACATGGAGGCAAGCTAGAGGTTCAGTAAACTGGGAAATTGGATGTTGCTTTGGCCAAAACGCCAAGGGTCAGGAAGGAATAACAGAAACAAAGAGTCAAAGGGCCAGGTCAAGAAACAAGAGATTCCAGCATAGACTTTATCAACACATTCAAAAGTAGAAACCAGTTTGGGCACTGATTGAATTTAAACCAAGGTTTAGGCATAAATTGGAGCTTGGGCTGCAGCCAGAAAGCAGGTTTAAATGAATGCTGGATTTGCATGGCTGTGTATAAAGTCACAAGTACACCTATTGCTGCAGGTATGAATATTGTAGGGGTATGTAGACTGAAGCATGTAGTCTCTATGCTAGACTCCATTAAAACTGTACCTTTTTGACAAGTCTAAAGTCTAAAGTCTTACTAAAATGATATTTAAAGATAAATTCCAATGTGCCCCATTAAAGGAGAACTAAAGGTATCAAATAAGATAGACTTATTAAAAATCTTACTAGTTATAGTGTTGAACCGCTACAGTCACACCATGAGCTGTGCTGTAATTAGCCGGCACCCGATGCTTCTTCACAGTGCAGGCTGCCTGAGAAGCCAGCACAAAGCTCCTCCCAAAATTTTTCACCATCGGTGATAAATGAATGAAACATCATCAAGTTCATTGCGGGGTCCAATGAGAACACTGATCAATGAGCGTGATGATGTGTGAGGCCAGTGAAACAATTGGGAGGAGCTTTGTGATTCACCACTATAACTGGTAAGGTTTTTAATAAGTCTATCTTCTTTGATACCTTTAGGTCCCCTTTAAAGAAAAGACTTATGAAATATACAGTGTACAAGGCTAAACTATTTCAAACCTAATATACTTTGCAAATTTCTCTCTTTTAAAAGTAATGTTGGCATGTATGATGAAATATTCACTCATGGTCAAGATTGTAAATACATTGTACTATTCAATGTAAAGAGATTGTTAATGTTATTATTAGTACATGCGCTTCATTTGCTTTCCAAGGCTTGTGTAATGCCATGTGTTAGGACCAATCCAAAAGCAGATTACTACATAGGATTTCAGCAGGGGGATAGTAGAGGCATGTGTTTTCTTCAACATAAAACAATTAATATACAAAAAATTCACTTCCGGATCAATACAGTTTATCCAAACCATTTTTCCCTCTTTGCAAAGTAACCTCTTACTATGCTATTTAGAAACATCAGAATTAAACTCCCCCCCAAAGCTTTGCATTTGCATTTCTCACACCAAGGCTAACAAAATAATACTCTATACCCTAATACCTTCTGCAAAAAATGATTTTTACAAACTAGAAATGAAAATATAACTGGATTCCGCTATTTCTAAACCAGGTTAACTAAGGACAAATTGGGTTCCTTTGCCATCACAACATAAGCCAAATTTCTGTGCAGGAGAGGTTGTCTATCTTTTGAAGAATGTAATCTTACTAAATAAAGGAGCCTTTCTTCAAAACTCTATCTACATTCCAACAGGAACATATTTAGTAAAATGAGTGGCTGCTTAGAAAACTCGCTGAGCAAAGACTAGTTTACTGAAAAGGAAAAGCAATGCTGGGCACAAAATGAACATGTTTCCACAGGGAAACCTTTAGATGATTGATGCATTTTTTATAAGGTCTAAACATTTCAGTTTTCGAAACATTTGCTTGAAATTATTTTGTAAACACAGGAAGGTTTAGATGTTGTCTGGAAGTTGTCATTTATCGAAGGAAGTCACTGTACATAACCTTTAAAAGGGGTCCATCCTCCCCTAAAATCTGGGCATTGTCTAGGGAGAAACAGAGAGTGGAGGAACTTCAAAGCAGAGTTAGATGTACACAAAAATTTCATGTGAGTATCAAGAGAGACAAACTGGTTGTAATTATTGATCACAAAAACTAAATAGTTAACTTTCTAGAAGTCATTTGAACACCATATAGAATGTAGCTGGCCCTGTGTTAATTATTAAGGTAAAGGCTTGGAGAACCTCATCTCAAGGGTACAACAGTTACTTGCAGTGCACACTGTTAGTATGCAAAACTATAATACTTCATACTCTTTACTCTAATCTGATTTGCTGGTGAATGTATGTCACTATGTCACTGCTATCCCAGACTAGTTTTAAAGAAAAAGAAGGGAACTCAAGGCCAGTAGGTTGTTCTGGATGCAAACTGCTCAGGTTGAGATGGAATGAAGTCCAGTAAACAGGCCAGGATGATTGGGGCAGGCAATAAAGAATCAATCTGAAAAAAAAAAAAGAGGTCTGGGAAAGCAGCATTTAGGCAAAAGTGCAGGCCAAATCTGATTGCAATTTTCTGAGACTTCAGACTCATGATTAGCCTCATTCACTAAACTGTGAATTCACCTGTTGAATTCACTTCGCTACAATTCGAATCACTTTGTCAAAATAGACGCAAAGTCACTTCTCAGGATTGACTAAGTGGAGAATGCACGTGTCAAACAGGCCGACAGCGGCAATCACTTTCGCATGCATAGTGTGGCACAGTCATTCAGATAGCACTAGGATGAGAAATGTGGAATGAGGCGAATTCAACAAGTGAAGGGCAGTTAGATCAGTTTCACACTGTCCAACTTACTGTATTGCGTGAATGTTCTATTTCTATGTCACCTTCTCTCTAGCTCATGTTGTCACTTAGGGGGTTATTCACCAAAGTCCGAATTGTTGCGTATAGGTGCGAATTCGCCAGATAAAGACAGTCACAATAGGCTGCTACTGTCACAGTCTCATCTTTATAATGAATATTTATAATATATATCTTTATAAAGAATATTGTCGCAGTCGCGACTTTATTAAGGGAAAATTGTAGCGTATTTGCTATGGGAATCCGCTGTTTGCGAATTCGACAGTCGAATTAGCACCTTAGTGAATAACCCACTTAGGGGGGAATTCAGGAACCTCCGAAGTGAGGCGCGTAGTGTTTGCCTCACTTCGGAACAAGTGACATGCGCATGCTGATGTCCTGAACGAGGACATCAGCATGCACATGTCACTTGTTCTGAAGTGAGGCGAACACTACGCGCCTCACTATGGAGGTTCCTGAATTCCCCCCTTAGTTGTAGTCTCCACTGTCACTTTTGAATGAATAGTCAGTCGCCTTTTGCAACACTAGAGCCCTGCCATCAACCCCCAATTAATCACCCTGAAGTGGTGAATTCAAACAGGTGAATTCCGAGCAGTTCACCTAGTCACATTTGCACCTTTGCACCACTCTTTTGCTCAGTCAATAGTCAAATTACACGCACACACAAAATGATACAAAGAGCTTATAAGTTCATGACTCAAGTAGTTGCCCAAATTGGTCCTGTATTAGCCACTTCGCAGAGTTTAGTCAATAAGTGAACATGGGAAAGTAGAGAATAAATGTGAATTCACAGCTCTACGCAACTTTTTGGACTTGGTTAATAAGGCCTATGGTCTCTACAATGGAAACCATGTGTGGGTATGAAACAACTAAATGTGAAGTTCATAAATAACTTTAACTAAAATGGATAAAATGTAAAAGTTCATTAACCACCATAGAAATCATTTTGTACCTGCCCTGGTCTGAGACCTATGGGGGTTATTCACTAAAGTCTGAATTGTTGCGTATAGGTGCGAATTCACCAAATAAAGGCAGTCGCAATAGGCTGCTACTGTTGTAGTCACGTCTTTATAATGAGTAAATTGTCGCAATCTTAACATTCAAAAATTGTCGCGACTTTGCAATGGGGAAATTGATGCGGATTTGCTATGAGAATCAGCAGTTTGAGAATTCGACAGTCGAATTTGCACTTTAGTGAATAACCCCCATAGTGGCTTGCAGACACTTCTGGAAGGAGGAAGTAGTGGTACAAAAGGTAATGACAGCTCTAACGCGCTTCACTGAAACTATTATATATATACTGTATATATAAGTCTATTAGGAGATGAGGAATATGGGGGAAACACAAAATTCACACTATACACAACTAAACAAATGTACACTGTTTATATTTACTGATAGCACACCCAGTCCCATTGCTTTCTATGGTGCTTTAGATAATACGTATCCAGGAAGTGTTGCCCTAAAGCCTCATTTTTAAAGCTTATTTATAAAATGTCGAACTTTTGAAATCACGGTTTGAATGTATTAGTAACTATAAATGAATTTATATTTATTTTCATTTGTTTCGGTTGTCACTGTTCTTTTAAGCAGGTTGGAATTCACACTGAGCTTCATGTTAAGAAATGCATTTGGCTTAGCTCTTTGTCATTTCTATTATTATAAAGACAGACCCTGCATGAAGAAAG
>WMED01000871.1:17127-30873 GCA_019650415.1 Pipa parva
GTATTTGCTGTTATTTTTCCATTTCAAGGTTGTGTATCAGAGTGTTTGATATTACCCCTCAAGTCTATAGCAATTGATCCCAGTGGTAAGAGAGAGAGTTACATGTCGCTGTAACTCAGATAGTTTGCATGGAACAGACAAACACATTGCTTTATCGAAACACTGTGATGATTCCCAGATGTCAGCTCAGCTACATAGCACAGTCTGTTATTCGAAATCTCCAAAGCACTTTGGGTTTTTTTGGGGTTTTTTTTCAGAGTCTCAGGTTTCCTGGACCAAGCACAGAAATCCTGTGAATCTGTCTGTAAACTCCATCAGTTCTCTGAGAAACTTACTGTTTACAGACGTTGCTTGTCAGGACCCTCGATCTTCAAAGGTAGTGGCCTGCCACAGATCCCCTGTGAAAGGAGTACTGTCTCTGCCTATTTCCAAAAGTGAGTGAGTGCATTTGTTAGTGTAGACTTCATAGGAAATGCTTTCCTCGGCCTGCATTCCATGTTTTACTATGTAGAACTTTGCTTGCAGCTGCTAACCCCAGCCAGCAGGTGCCGTTATTTGTGCGAATACTTATTTCCTCTGAAAGGGAATTTTTTTTTCCTCACACTTCAGTGCAGATTAATATAAATTACTCTTTCAATAAGTGAAGAGCAAGTCCTCGGGCAGCTTTGCAGAGCAAAAACCGTGTCTCTCTGAGGAAGTTCTCTAGCAATACCTAAAACGGGGGTAGCCTTGCTCCTCCTTGCTCAAACTCCACACTCTCCCACCAAAATTGTGTACCTCTCAGGGTCAAAATCTACTCCATTTTCTCTCAAAAAATGTAATCCCCCCACCACAACACAAATTATATCATGAAGATCTGCCCTAATTCTCTAAGTCAGAAATCCAGAGCATGATCCCCCAGAAGATTCTCAGGTATGCGGAAGAGGAAGGAACACTTTATCTTAGCTAGTGACAGTAAGTCATGTTATATGTAGTCCAGGCTATGCTAATTAGCGATGCAAGTTTAGACTCCCGAAGGAGATAGCTGGGTTTAGTACTCACAGGGTTGTTCTCAATAAGACATCCCAGTCAAGGTATTCAGTGACAGTTCTGGAACTAGGCCTTCATAGGGATCATCATAGAAGTCAACCCTTGAATGGATACTTGGCTGTTGTAACCCTCATCACAAATTGCATAAAAGTCTATTGCCATTAATTGTTTGAAGTTGTAAGTACGTGCCATAAAAAGTTGTGGTTTTGTTTCTTAATAAGTTGCTGATTTACATTTTTCAAAAGAAAATCCTAGTATCCATTTCTACTATTATAGTTCCTAAATATAAGTGGGAGCTCACCCATAAAGGATATTATTGTAGTAGTTAAAATGGCGCTTAATTTGTTACAAATTGCAAATATATCAAGGGATACTTAAGGTAAGCTTCTTCTCTGAGAAACTCTTATAAAGCAAGAATTTATAGCCAGTGGCACTCACACAAAAAAAATTGATTGCCAAAGAACAGATATTGGGCATTTCCTTGCTCTCCAAATAAGCATGTCCTCATTGCAAGTTTTTAATCCAACTCCATCCCTACATAGTTTATCTAACCAGATCCCTACCCCTCATGTAGGTATTAGCTCTTAAATAATGATTTTTTTTCTTTTGTATTGTCAGAGGAAGCTCTTGGGAGCCTCATCTGTACAAATCCCACATCATACTGAAATGCAATTAGGCAGTGCAGTAGCTCAGTGGTTAGCACTGCTGCCTTGCAGCGCTGGATTTTGGGTTTGGTTCCACCCTGGACTTCATCTGCATGGACTTCTCCCCGCACCTGCATGGGTTTCCTCCTATAATCCAAAAACATATGTGTGTGATTGAATAGGGAAACTAAATTTCAAGCTCCATGGGGAAGGCACTTAAGTGAATGATGAATCTTTGTTAAGTGCTATATAAAAACTGAATAAAAACAATACATATACTTTATATGGTTTTCCCTATACAGTTGATCATAACTGCCCTGGTTCTCAACAATTTTCATGAAATCAGTGCAGTGATAGTATCAGATTTCAGTGGATATTCATTCGCCACTTTCCCATCTTTGTGTATTCAGCAAACTCTGTGATGTGGTCATTTTCATCTGATTGGGAGACTTGTAGACTTATGGAGCTCTTTGCATTACTTCACATGCACACATAATGCGGTTATTCATCAAGAGTTGGAGTCAGTTAAAATAGTGAATTCGGCAAAGCATAATGTGTCAAATTTGCCAATTTAACTTCACCAGATCAAAGCAGCAGAGGGGGTTAATGGCAGGGCTCCAATGTGACGTAATACAATTATTCATTAAAAACATTAAGATAAAGGGTGAAATTTGCAAAACTCGAGAAGATCGATATTTTTCAATTGTGCACCCTTTTTCTACAATGAGAAAACTAAAGGTTGAAATCGATCTTCTCGAGTTTTGTAAATTTCACCCAAAGACTTCAACAAATTGCCAATACGAACTATAGATAGGGTGACGTAATACAGTTAGTAGGATATTGTGAGGATGACATCACTGCACTTCACTGGTGAAATTTGCATCACTCCACATCTTACTACTGTTCATCTGACTGTGCCACACTATAAAAGAAATTGCTTCTGGTGGTGTTTGCTTCTTCATTAAGAAAATCTGCCACCTGGTGAATAAGAAGTAGTGAACTCATGAGTATTGAAGTGTAGCAACCCAAAATGAAGTGAATTCACTTTGACACATGTGACCGGCAGGACCCCCTTAGCCTACTGATCTAGATTCTGCTCATACAGCAGCATACTCTGTTTTCCCTTGTACAATATGGGTCTATAAGAAACTCATAACTTCCCATTATATTAAGGTCATTTGGAAGAACAAAACAACTTATTAGAGAGTATCACCAAATTCTTTCACATGCTAAATAGTCAAACAATTGCTGCAAGTTAAAGACAGATGAAAATGAAGATATCAAAGATAGACGAGAGCTATGCTCAGACAGAGTAGACTGTGCAGCAGGCAATAAAATAAACATCATCAGGAGCATACTGTACATAGAATCTTGGTTACATGCCATAGCAAACAATGCAACCACTATACCAGACAAATGGAGGACTGTCATTACTTTAGTAATAAGGAATAAATTGCTATTTACTAGTGAATACCTATAGCATGTATGTACAAGGGTAAGGAGGATGCATACTATTATTGGCTGCATGTGCTAGGAATTTGGAACAGGTCCAGCATGGTGGGAACTATAGTCAGTATGAATCGCACTTGAAAACGGGATACAGATTAATGTTGTAGATGTTGAGAAGGAACTTTGTAAAACAGCCTCGAGGCTCACTGCAGACTGAAATGTTACCAGTGAATGGGTCCATTGAAAAGTTGTGTACACTGGCAGGTAAAGGATAGGCTGCCTTCCTTAAAATGCTCATTCATTAAGGTGTTTTATTAATTACTGCAGCCTGACTGTAATGAGATTTCAACTACTCCTGGCCAAGAAAAAAAAATAAAGAATAACATCTCAACTGTAATATTATGTGATTTAACAGGGGACTATTTTCTAGGCAATGCCTCTAACTCTGCAGATCCAGCTGTCAAACCCCTCTCCCGCCCTATTAATACTGGCAGTGTTCCATTGATAAAATGCTTCTCCCATGCTAGACTTCTAGCACTCACCCCAAGCAGGACCCATTGGCACACTTTAGAAAACACCCTTACATTTTGCAGTACTGGCTTTGAGCAGTTTGTCTTCTGCTGTATCTGTGGGAACCTAAAGTATAGATGGTGGGTTTATTCTGTTGATGGCATCTCGGATAAATGAACAAGTGTGAATTATCAGGAGACTTTACATCTTATTCTTCACTGTACTACAATATATTATGATTTTGAATAATTTCCCCATATGGAATCCAAGACAGTAATGTATTGTAATGTCACTAAGATCCTCCTTCTAAGGTTTTGAAAGCCCAGTCAGGTCCAGAACCACTTTTATTTTTTTTTATTTTTTTTGTATTTATTCATTTTTTTATATAGGGCTACTATATTACACAGAGATTAGTCATTCACTTCAGTCCCTGCCCTGTGGAGCTTACAATCTAGTTTCCCTATTCAGTCACACACACATTGACATACACAGATGTATGTTTTTGGATTGTGGGAGGAAACTGAAGTGCCTGGAGGAAACCTACGTAGGTGCGGGGAGAACATACAAACTCCATGCAGATGAAGTTCAGGGTGGAATTGAACGTAAGGCAGTAGTGCTAATAACTGAGCCACCGCACTGCCCACTTATACAGAATGCTGGAAAACCTAGCAACTATAATTGATGCACTTTTGGGACCCCAGGCTTTTAGTAGTAGAAGCAGCTGGGATCCAACACGAACAGTAATGATGGTGAACCATGGGCTTATGGAAGGGAACAGGAAAAACTTGGAAAGTTATTGGCAGAAGAAACAGGACAGATAGCAAAAGGCTTACTGCAATACTGCATCTGCCAGCAGGCTCTCTAAAAGTTTACTCCTGCTAGTAGTTCAGGTTACCCCTCAGCCAAGGGTAAGATACTATAGAAAGAAAGAAAGTCCTCAGACATAACTTGAACAATGTAAATAGTTTATCATTTATTTAGCCTTTGCCAGCTTTACACATACTAGCAAAAAATGAGCTTCAATAGTCAGTGGGTTCACGGTCTCTAACAGCAGTTGTTTTATCCTGCAGAATGTAGAGCAGGTCATCAGGAAGTGAGACAGAGTTAAAAACAAGGTCAGGTTAAACCACATTAGATAATTGGGTGGAAGATAGTAGAAGCAAGAGCAAGCTCAGGCAGTTATATGGTCAGAATTGGATACAATTCTTAGTGTAAAGCGGCAGAACAAGTAGAAATTGATTATTCAAGAATTCCTACACAAGTTATGAGGTGAACCACTTAGGATAAAGACATTGTTTAAAGGATTATTTGCAACAACCCTAGTGATGGGTATGTTAATTTACTGAGACAATGGAAAGACACCACCATGTAGAATCCTACTTTGATCGCAACTGCTTCCTGAGCCATATATGTTTGCTCACTGACTTGTGTAATTTTTATGGCTTTAATTAGAATGTGACTAGAATCCTGCCCATATATAAATCAGTGTATGATTACTAGTGCAGGACAAAAATAGCAAATATGTACTTTGGTGGAATTTTATACTAAGATAACAATATTTTGTTATCCTGTGGAACCTATTCATTATAATATTTCGTGTAAGTAAATAAACTCAGAGGCTCCGACTACTCACCACATTATGGACTGCAGATGTAGCCACAGACTGCTCAGAAATCCTATACACAGTTAATACACGGCAGAAATCCAGAGGGTGGGTATGCTTTCTGGCTTAGATGTGCAAGATATAAAAAGAAGCATACAAAAGTACTCGCAGTATGTAAGTAATAAATGGAAATGTGTAGGTGTTGTGCCCCCTTCTCAATAAAACTGTAGCACTATTGGGAGAGGGCATTAACACAAACGCACTTTTCTCTCTTTGTATACACAGTAGAAAGGTGTGCTATCAACCTATGGATAAGTTGGGGTACTGGGCCTATGAGATCATTTCATTTGGATACTACACTATATAATGGGGGTTATTCGCTAAAATCTGAATTTGACTGTTAAAATTCTCAAACAGTGGATTCCCATAGCAAATCCGCGCCTGCGACAATTATCCCATTAGGAAGTCATGGCTGCGACAATTTTCAAGTTGTGGCTGTGACAATATTTCCATAGTAAAGTCACGACTGCAACAATATTCTTATTATAAAGATGCGACTTGCGAAAGTAGCAGTCTATTGTGACTGTCTTTATCTGGCAAATTCACACCTTTACGCAACAATTCGGACTTTATAAAATAACCCCCTGCATCTTGCTATGTTTAGTGGGATCCCAGCACACTAGCCTGCACCTACAAAATTATATCAAGCTTGGCTCTCCCCCATTGACATGTGTTCAAAATATAACCCAAGCTTGATCCAGGCTAATTTAGCAGTTTTGAAATTTGCTATACTAAACTGAACCTAAAGGGATTCATTTAATTTTTATAAGCCACTTTTGGGGCCATGTGGTCCAAAGGCTCTGTATTTCCCAGCCAATAACGTCCTCCTAACTATCTCCTTACTTTAAGTTATGAGGTTACATATGAGATGTGTGTTTGAATGAACAGAAGAAGCAAGTTAGATCAGTGATCCTGTATCTGGAAGACAAATGCTTATTGCTGTACACATAACATTTTGGAATCACTAAGCCTATTGACCATTGAAAATGAAATACAAAATGAATGTATTAATATAATATGAAGCTTGATGTATTCATTTTACAACACTGTGTTGAATCTGAGCTGTGTGATGTTGCACCCCTGTAAATAAAGAGGGGAGCCATCTTTAATGCACAATACATTTTTATGTTGAATGAAAGAAAGGGATCATTAGCTGCAAATAGATGTAACAACATATGACTACAGGCAGTAAGTGCATTCTGTAGCAGGTAATATATTACAGTACAGAGAAAATATGTCAAGAATGAACTAGTTAGTTTAAGCTACCAAGTAAGACAAATAGCTCATTTATACAAATATATGTAAGACCACAGCAGTCTGTACCTTATGTGTAATTTATGTCTCCGGTAATGTTCAAATATTCGGAAACATGCTGCACTAGTTAGGCCAACTGACAGGAGAATAAATGTATATGATTAAATACTTGTATAATTCTAGGCACTGCCTTTGCTCCAAGATAAAGTCAACGCTCCTTTCTTCTCTTCCAGTGTCATGATTCTCTTTTGGTTTATGGCTTCTCTTTAAGATTGCTTTTTTCTTCTGCACATGCTCACGAGCAAGTTGAGCGTGCGCAAAAGAAAAAATATCAACAACATTGAAGAGGAAGCAGGAAGTCAAGAGGATTGGAGAGCCGCAATAGAAGAAAAGAAAATCAGCTTTATCTTTGAAGCCAATGCAGGAGTGAAGGAAGTGATTGATATTTCCCCCTCCCTTTCTTAAGAATCACCCCTAGGGAGAACAAGCCTTTAGCTCTTCTTTATTCTATTAATACTATACAGGGAACATGGTTATTGTGACATGAATTACACTTACAATGTAATGATCAGTAATTATTTTAAAGGAAGGAAATGACAAAAAGTGCAATTGTGGGAAATTGGATTTGTGTTTTTAATTGTTTTACCCGCTGGTTTATTAATCCTTAATAGATAGCGGTAGATCGTTTTATTTAGACATTTAGGAGGTTGTTTATCAAAGGGTAAATTTTCCAGGAGAAGTACATTTGTGACAATTCAAATTTACTGTACTGTTGTATAGTCAAACTACCCGTATCTGTTGCCTGTGTCTGTCTGTCCATCTATTTGGTCTTGTTATTAGTTCTTTTACTAACTCCTGAGGAAGGGATTCAACACCCGAAACGCGTAGAATTTGGGGAGGACGAGTTGTAGCGCTGTCTGGACTCACTCCACGTGGACCTATAAGCAGATGTACACCCAGAGAGATATGGACACATTGAGAGGCTAACTGTGCCTGTTTTTAAATGCGATTGTATCACTGCTAATTTGTGAGTACATTTTAATATTTTTATTTTTTAAAAATTAAAAGCTATAATATATTATGGGATCCCCTTGGTCTTGTTTGGAGTATTAGATACTGATACAACATTGAGAGGAGGAGACCCTGGGTACCTCTGAAGTGAGATTACAGTTGGTTTATTGATCTGAAACCTGAGACTGCTTGGATAGAAGAAAAACTGGTTTTCCGAAGGTTGTGAGACTATGAGCTTTTTATGGTTTTATATCTGGTGAGCGCATATGTTTAATATTGATCGGCACGTGGTGTGTGTGCATTTCTTTCACTTTCACATGAAACACTTCTAATGGGACTTGTTGGTTTCCCCTATATATATAATTATATTTAAGATAAAGCACCATAGGTGCGTTATATTTGTGCTTCTCCACAGTGTTTTCTTTAACAACTTAGTCAAATTTCAGATGTTACCTCTCAAGTAGAAGTGAAAAATAATGAAAAGTTAAGTGTGTCATCCCTTTAATTTTCCTCACGCTTGGTGAACACCCTTTTCCCCACCCTGTGCACAGTGGAATTGGTGGGAAAAATCAACAGGAGATCCATTAGAACTCCATTCCCAATATCCCTTGAAAGTGGGTTGGGGTATTGATTAAAACACAGGGCTACCTAGTCAGTTATGAATAATATAAAACAAGGGTCTTCTGAGCACCGTACCTTCACCCTTTGCAACAAGGCTGTAAGTGTATGATTTTGTACGCAATCCAGAAAATTGTAGGTCCATTTTCCTTCCCTTGGGAATTTTAAATAAAGGTCTTTGAAATTTGCAGAAACCTGTAAAAGGACAAAGTGAGTTTTGGAGATAAGACTTGTGCTGGAAGTTTTGGCCTAATATGTTTTCTTGTACAACTAATTACAAAAATACAGCAGTAGTATGACCTCACCTTGATTACTTTGACAAAGATTACCTTTTCTGATGAATGTCACATCGGTGCTTTTGACATATAATATAAATTTTTAAGATCTCCGTAAGACTAAAATCACAGTATCCATCTAGACATAAAGTATTTTTGAATTTCACAACATTCATGAAGAAGCGCTTGTGTTTTCTCTGCGGTTCCCAACAAGGTTTATTTTAACCACTGAAAACTGAGTAGATCTAAATCAGTACAGAGGAATTCTATTTTCTAACTACTCCATGTCAGCCTTTATTGCTAATACTGGATTGCACAACCTTCGAAACTCATAGACAAGGCTAAGGTTTGTATAATAAAGCTTGTAGAACTATGTGCCCTAGCAGCGCTATGTAAACATTAGAACATTATAGTTACATAGTCTTATGTGTAATCATTCCATTAAAATTGGAGGATGTTTTTCAACCAGGAATGGAATTTGCCATTTTGTTCTTTCCGAAAGAACAGGAATAGGGTACGAAAACAGACATAAAAAAAGTGTGTTGGTGATGGATGGAATTTCTAATACCAAGAAGTAAGTGGCAGCTTTACAGTCTTGGAGAGGACAATGGCATGTGGCAGAGTGAGGTTTGCACTGGGAATCATATGGCTTCTATTTTTCTGAAAACAGTGAAGCTTTGTACAACCATCCACACGAGGGAAGGTATAACTTGCAAAGTAACATTTTATTCTCCCGAAAAAAAAAAAACCTCTCCAGAGACAGAAGAAGGTCTAACACAAAGGTCCTTTAACTGTTTCAGACTGACACATTATCACCGGTGCTCTAGTTACAATAATTATGAATGTAATATATGGCCATGGAATTCCATCTAAATATAAAATTAAAAAAAACTTAAGTAAAGTGACACTGTGATTACTACAACAGCGTCAATGTGAACCAGGTACCTTTAAAGTCTCAAAGAAAACTTTAAATATAAATAATATTATTTTGGAGACGTCTTCACCTTACCTGGATGTCCAGCATGAACAGGAAACATAGAACAAAGCACGGTCTTTCTGAGTTTAATACATTTTGCCCCAAGAGTTTATAAAAAAAAAAACACTTAGTAAAAACACATGGTAAATTTGGATTAAAAAATAGTGGTATATATAAGCCTATCAACTTTGGAGTTTCATTGGTATTTCCAGTATCTAAATCAGAAAAAGGAATAGGGCAAATACTACCTGATGTTGTAGTAGTAAAGTGGATTAGCACTGAAATTCACTTTAAGTTGAAGAACTTCTAGAATGTTTTGTGCTTGCATTAGGCAAGTCTATCAACATAACAGTCCATCTTACTTTATGGCTGTAATATACTGTAGGCATCTGTTATCTTTTCAGCAGAAATATATAGCTCATAGCTTGATTCAGCATACGGAATCATAAAAAAATATACATTTTTTTCAGTGAGTGCTTATCAACCTTGCTTTGCAAAGGCAGAAAATGGTCAATTTAAATGACAATTTTAAAATAGTCCTATTTTACCTTACTTATCCTCCCCATTAAGAATCATCCCTAGACAGAACGAACATTAGTTCTCCTTTAATAAAACTCTAAACTTTCTCTTGAGTGAAATAGCTTTTATTGTTAAAATTGTCACAAATGTGGATTTGCTATGGGAATCCACTGTTTGAGAATTTGATTTTGATGGACTTAGGTGACCCCTGGGAAATAGTCATTCAACCCTTGATGAGGTTCGCGACCCCCAGGTTGAGAACCTCTGCTCTAAATGAAGAGTTATGTGTAATAAGAAATAGGAAATCTAACCACCTCCAGATGGTCATGATTCTCCGGGTTTGTTGCGAGGCCAAATCATATATGACAGGGTAGAATTTATTGTTACAGTTTGTTAAACGGGGGTTTATATTGATCATAGCATGGTTACAACTTTCTAAATTAGGTCCTGCAATTTCCCTAAATAACAATGATGTGATTGAAATAGCGTTACTGTGTCAGTGTAAGCAACACTAGGCCTGACTGCAGCGCTGCTTTACTTACATTGACAGCAGAGTGCTTTAGCAGTGTAAGGAATCCTCTGCTGTCAGTAGCTTAGTTGCCTTATAACATGAAACCTAACAAAAGGTCAGGTGCAGTTGCCATTTATTTAACAAGCAAATGTATAAACACTCATAGTTAAAGAAAATGAAAAGTGAAAGAGTATGTACTTAAGAGAGGTTTAACTTTTAGGTCTCTTTTGCCTGCTGGAACTGTAGACAGGTAAGTGTAAGGAAGCTCTGTTGGTATCAGTAATAGGCAGATTAAGACTTAGCTAATTTCAAGTCCAAGATGCAGTAGAATTTCACAGATAAATCTACACAAACCTATCATGGTTACTGTGAGTTTAGATAATATCAGGATCAGAAGAAAAAAGGGGAGCTACAGTGAAGGGGCAATGGACACCCAATCCCAAACATGGACTAAATAAGGAATTATTTTAGAAAAGCATTTTGACTGGACCTTGGGCTGCTCATTCTGATGCCCTAAAGTAGGGGTTGGCAACCTTTTGGGCTGAGGGAGCCGAGCCCTTTCGAATCCAGAGCCACTGACTTCACATGCGGCTCTGGATTGGCTAACAATCCGGACTCTCGGTGATGTCAGCGGCTCCTGATTGGCTAGCATCCCGGAAGCTGGTGACGTCAGCGGCTCTGGATTGGCTAGCAATCTGGAAGCGCTGAGAGAGCTCTCTCTCTACAGTGCTTGTCAGCACACTGTAACAAGCAGTGCTTGCACCGCTCGTTACGGTGAAAGAGCCAGATATGGAAATCAAAAAAGCCACATCTGGCTCAAGAGCAATAGGTTGCCGACCCCCTGCTCTAAAGTCTGAAAACCTTACTAAACACAATTCAGCAATATAACACTGCAAAGCATCAAATATAGCGGGATTTATACCACTGCAATAAGGAATCACATCTACTCCATCAACCGCTTTTCCACTTGCCTGTTTACATTGTATAAAGAAAGAGTATAAATTGATGTAAAGATTCAACAAACACATGTTTTCATTCCAGATAAACTTGTACAATTATCAGCTGCTAGACCTGTGATAGGGAATTTGCTTTAATTTGTGCTCCATCATCTGCTCCACAATTCCTGAGAAATACAGAGGAGTGGCAAATATATTTCTAGAGATATACCAATGTACTCCTCACAAACTATAGGCATTAAATTATTAGCGATGTTAATAAGAACTGTGCTTCAGTTCACATTTTCATATGGTAATTGGATGGAAAGGTATAAGGGGGGAATTCACCATAGTGCGAAGTGAGCTCCGGATCCTTTGGCTCACTTCGTACATGCTGTTATGCGCTCGCTGATGTCCTGTACGTGGACATCAGCAAACGCTTTAAAGGGATTCCAGTCTCGGCGAGAGCACTCGAGTCGCCTCGCCGAAACTGGAATCCCTTTAAAGCGTTCGCAGATGTCCGCGTGCAGGAACAAGTACTTTAAGTACTTTATGAATAACCATCTAAAATACTTACCTCTTTGGTGCAATAAACCCTTTTATATTCTCCAGGATTAATTTCTGCATTTTCTAATAAATCCCTGTGGAGTTATAACAATCTACAGTTGTTATCAGAAAGGGAATTAGGGTCTTATTGATCAAAGTTGAAGTGTTAAAGTGAATTTGCATTACTTTGGGTTGCTAGGCTCTGATTCTCTACTCTTTATTCACTAAACGGAGGATTCCCATAGCATCAATAGCTGTGTAGTGCGGCATAGTCAGTAGGACAGTAGTAGCCCTGCCATCAGCCCCCTAATCCACCACTTTGATTTGAGGGTAGTAAAACTGTCCAATGCGACACAACATGAATTGTCTAATTCTCTACTGCAGCAGATGCTTGATAAACAGTTGACTTACCTGCGCACGTAAAAGGGTGCAAAGTGCACAACTGTCATAAGCTGTCAAATTAGTCTTGATTTCGCCACATCGCGGAGTTTGATGAATACATGGATATGAAGAAATTGGTGAAGAAATGTGAATTTACACCTTTACACGACTATTCAGCCTTTCATGAATAAGCCCCTAATTAAACATCTGCAACATTATTCTAACTGTACACGAATGCTCAAATTGTTGGTTGGATAATGACAGATATTTCACTGGTGTGATACAGTTTATCAGGCAAAAATACATTTAAATAAGAGTTTTTCCCATTCATTTTTGCTTTAAGATTTAAATGATAGTACTCTTTTACTAACATAGATGCACAAATGTACCTGTATAGTAACTAATAACCAATAGCCATCTGTTTCACTATGAGTACTTTACAATACCAGTCAAAACTCATTTTTGATTGGTTGCTATAGGTATGCACTGGTGCAATTTTGCACCTAAGTGTTTAAATATATTATATTCTATGAGATATTTTTCTAGGAAAAATATGCAGTATGCACCTTGGGGATATTTCTTACTCTTTGATGTATATTTGCACAGCCTGGTTTTCTGCCGTGTGAAATGTACTGCATTAAACTCTCTACATGCTAAATATCTGGCTTCCTCTTGTCCTCCACTTGATGTTCATGTACAAAATTCCACTGACAACTCTTCTTTAAAAAAACAAGTACCCATCTCAAACCACACTGAGGTTTCTAAAGCCTGTGCGGTAAAGGAACTGGTCTGAAAACAACAAAACAACTCTTACATTTCTACAAATACCTACAGGACTGAGAGGCTTGCACGTACGGCAAGGTTCCCCACAGATGTAAAGGACTCAGGGACTGTAAGTTATCATGTGGTAATAAAGATGGTCTTGTGCAGACCATGGATAATGTCCCACAAAAGCAGCCAAAAGAAGCAAAACGTCTGTACTGTTTCCAATGAAAAGACTGAAGAATGCAGAATGTTATTTTTTCCTTTACCAATCTTCCATTGAATTCACTTTTTATAAATGAAGATGTTGTGGTACTTGTGTCATTTCTACAGAGCAATGAAAAGACAAACATTTACACTGCTAATGCATGAGACCTTAAACTCGCCCAGTGCCAAATGGATTACAGGTTAAAGGGCATATTTGTCTTATACTTTAAGAAGGGTGTTCACTTTTAAATGGGGGTTATTCACTAACGTACAAATTGTTGTGTGCAGATGTGAATTTGTCAGATAAAGACAGTCGCAATAGGCTGCTGCTGTCACAGTCATGTCTTTATAATGAGAATATTGTCGCAGTTGCAACTTTATTATTGGAAAATTGTATAGGGGTCAGTGGCGGATGCTGGTCTTTCAAGGAGGGGAAGCTCACTTTGTCATACCAGG
>WMED01000872.1:0-30871 GCA_019650415.1 Pipa parva
TACCTCTACAATACATACCTCATTCTACAATACATACAGTATATACCTCTACAATACATATATACCTCTACAAACATACCTCATTCTACAATACATATATTCCTCTACAATACATACCTCATTCTACAATACATATATACAGTACCTCTACAATACATATATACCCCTACAAATGTACCCAGGGGTGGTTCTGGCCCTATGGGCGTCCTGGCTGAACCGCCCCTCTGCACCCCCCCCCCCAGTGCGCACACCAGCATCAGAGGAGAAGAGTTGCTGGAACGCTGGAGGAGGTAAGTTTGCAGTGGGCGACAGTGCCCCTCAAATAGATTGATCCTGGTGCATTCGCCCACATTGTCCAGCACTAGAACCGGCCCTGAATGTACCTCATTCTACAATACATATATGCCTCTACAAACATACCTCATTCTACAATACATACAATTATACATATACATACACACACCTTTACAAACATAGAATGATTTATGTGTCCATGACACTGTAGGTGGGAGGAGCAAAGAACAGTTCCAGAAAGTGAGGTACTCTGCAACATATATACCATAAGACCTGTAAAACAGAGAATTCCTTTTTATGCTGCCTCCAAATGTGCTGCATTCTGTGACTCATATAAGTACACTGGCAGTAGGACCTTCCATATCACTGTTACCTCCAGTGCACTGGGGAGTCCCTCATTTTAGTGGAGGCTTGCAATCCAGTAACACTATAAAAACAACTGCTGTTCAAATTGGCATAGTGGTTACTCTTATGTAGCATTTGTAAAAATGTTATCCTCCTAAATTTTATTTATCTCAAATTGGGCTTTCTGGGGCAATTCATAAATATGTATTATTTAAAGGTACATGGGAAACAAAAGAGCTATGCAAGCATGTGTTTACTTCTGATTTCTGAAGTGGGGGCGGGGGGGGGGTTTAAATGCTTACCGATCGCTTTCTTATTATCACAATATTGATATTTCTTTTTCTTCTATGTGCACTGCTGTGATTCTCTTCCCTTCCTGCTTTCTCTTCATAATCACTGAGTTGAGCAAGCGCAGAAGCAGATTGTTATATTTTTAAGAGGAGGCAGGAAGTGCAGAAAATCACAGCGCTGCACAGAGAAGAAAAGACCAACGCTCTGACAACCATGAAGGCAGCACTAGAGAAAAGAAAACTGTCAGTAAGTATTTAAACCCCCCCACTTTCAGTATTACAACTAGACCAACAAGCCTTTATTTTCCCTTTAACAAATAACAAGTCTGCACCCACAAGAAAGAAAAACAAGTATAAAATAATCCAATCAGAAATTCATCTTTAAAGAGATTATTTTACCAGTGGTATGTAGGAGTAATGGCCACACCACTCAAAATGGGATTTTATTTTTTTGCGTTTCTAATTCTTTAAAATGTGCATAAAATCTCTACAAAGAAATGTTTATGGCATATGATTTAGCATTCCTATATTTCCACTGCTGTTGGATGGAGAGGTGGATGATGCTGTAGGTGGCTGTAAGGGGTTGTGCCAGGCTTGCTGAGCTAATTCTGCTCTGGGGGAGGGAGGGAAGATGGGCACATGCCTTCTGCTCCATCGTCTGCTTTGTACAATGATATAGCTATACAGAATGAGAAATTGGCAGCTTTTGATGGTAAAGGATGGCAGGGCCTAGGAAGCGTGTCCTCAGATCAGCTCACACCTGCCTAAGAGGTTTTACAAACTTTCTCTCCCCCGCCAGTTTCCGTCTCTAAATCAAATGAACAATTTTCCTGCCTCCGTGTCTAAAGCCTCTGATCTCTGGGTACTGCTGAAAGAAGAACTGTTTCTGTAATTAAGATTTTCCATGCGTTTGGTTTTGTTTTATGTTCTTATTTTCACCAAAAAGTTTCTAGTTTTTTGAGTTGTGATAAATATAGGTTTAAATATTACAACTGACTGAACAGTTCCAGTTTCCAATCTCAAACCAGATTGTCAGGTCATTTCATATGAAGCCTATGGCGGTTTTGAAGGTTTCTCAAATTTCGTTAGGGTTCCTGTGGTTGGTGATGTCTAATGATGCATTACTGGCTTTCAAAACGCAGATAATACCCACATTTATGTAGACACCCCTAAACTCACACCTATGATCCAGGCTCCAGGTTTTTAGAAAAAATGTATTTTGTATTTAATAATGAAAGGTTTGCATATTCTTCCACAGCGGTTTCCATCTTTGCCTTTTGCCTAAGATAAACACTATATGAAAACTGTATAGCTCTGCTCACAGTTGACTGTTTATAGTATTATAGTAATTGAATAATCTTTGAAGATTATAAGCCATTTAGTGAGATAAATATGCAACAAAAGGGAAAAGCTGGAGGGTAGCAAATACTTTTTCATATTGTATATTGTGATATAAGGTAATAAGTGATGAAGTTATATTAATATTTGAATGTTCTGATGCTGAAGTTGTCCTGTCGAGTCATAGTATATAAGCACTATTAATTAAAACAATGTTGGCAGATGGGTGCCACTGCTCTTCCAGCATGCAAACAACCAGGGGTAGGCAATTCATTTTCCCATTGGGGGCCACATGCATGAGAAAATGGAATGGTGTTAGAGGCCCACAGTAATTTACTAACTTGCCAGCACCTATGGCAATTGGCCACGCCCCCTGTTTTCACAGGCTCACGTGGGACGGTCAGAGATAGGTAGAGGGCTGGGTGTGGTCCCCGGGCCATACAATGCCCAGTTCTGCCATAAACCCGTTTACTTTCCTACAATATGAAAGTGCTGAACACATAGCAGCCAGAGAGACTATGAGCCTTATTGAGTAAAGGCCATACTGCCATGTATAGCTCTGAATACACATTTCATTGCCACTTCTCCATGTTTGCCTATTGAGAAAACTCTGCTTTGTGGCGAATATGTGTCTAATTCGGGCGATTATGATATTCACAATCTTACGGAACACTTTGCATCATTGTGAGCGCGCACAGGTACTTAGATTATATTGACCAAGCAGTGGAGTCTGTCACAGTCCCAAATTTGACAAGGCGTAGTGCTGCAAATTCACCTGTTTGACTTTGCTACATCAGAGTAGCGAATAGGGGGGTTAATGGCAGAGCTCCAGGGTAGCATACGGGTGACTATTCATTCAAAAGTAACAATGCTGACTGCGACTAAGTTAGTCTACTACTAAACATGAACTAGAGACATAGAAAGGGATTCACTTATATACAGTTAGTGGCACATTGTGAGGATGAACTAAGGACAGGGAGATATAGAAAGGGATGCAATATCCACTTATATACAGTTAGTGGGATATGGTGAGGATGAACTAGGGACAGACAGGGAGACATAGAAAGGGATGTATTATTATATACATTTAGTGGGATATGGTGAGGAAGGAGACACTGCACTTCACTCTGCATGAGTTCCCATCCTACTTCTATTTGACTGACTTTGCAACACTATGCATGTGATTGCATCAGTAGCAGTCCACCTGCTCAAAAAATATGTCCACAGCGTCATCAACAAGGAGAAGTGAATTTGCAACTACAGTATTTAGGTGATGCAACTCTAAATGTAGAGAGGTGAAATCATCCTTTAGTCAATAAGGCCCTATGTGTCCTTTCTACACAATAACAGTTGATAGCTAACATTATTAGATGCTTATAAATCTCCACTGTACTGCAGCAAAGACAAACATAAAAGGGGAAATAAAAAGTAAGACTGTCCCTAAAAATAATTTCTTGTGTTTTTCCCTCTGAAACAGCACCTGTTATGTCATTTCTACTGTGCTCTGCAGTAAATAAAACTGACCCCTTGGTGGCAGCAAAGATACACACCAGTATTCTGAAAGCCCTTTCTTGTCATTTTCAGCACTTGTTGTCTAGCATTCAGTTGTAATCCATTCAGAGGTATAAAACATGGATTACTTTCAAGAGCTTTTATTTCCATAATCCTTTTTGCTAAACTTCAATATATGTTATGTTACCCAAAGAACATAAATGTCAAAGCCAAACACCAATCACTATGCGGGAAGCTGACAACAGAACAGCAGTACTGACAAAATCTCTTCTCTTAGATCCAAATGCAGTTTCAACTGCTCCCCACTCCCCCAATACCTACATAAGGCAGAGAGAGGGATGAAATGACACAAGCTCTCAGATATATCAGAGCCTCTAATCCAGTGATTTTCAACCGGGGTTCCTCGGAACAAGACAGGGGTTCCGCGACACCAGTGGTACTAAGGTTAACTGGGCTAACCATACATGAGTTAAAAGGGAGCCTTAGCTCCTCCCTCCATGACCTGCTGGGTATGTAGAATCGCTCTGAGCCTCAGATACATTCTTAAAGGTGCAGGACCTTAATATTAAAGGGATGCTGCTGGCAATTACAAGTCTAGTCTACCTTCCTCTTACAGAGCACTTCTGATTTCTCATATATTTCTTGGTGATTCTAGAACAGCAGGTGAAGGATGGTTTCTGAGGCTCAGAGTGATTCTACATACCCAGCAGGGTTTCTTTCTTTAGGGGTTCCGCCAGAAATCAGGGTTTCTTTAGGGGTTCCGCCAGAAATCAGGGTTTCTTTAGGGGTTCCGCCAGAAATCTGATGACACAAAAGGGTTCCCCTGAAGAAAAAAGGTTGAAAAACACTGCTCTAACCTCACCCCAGTGTAAATAAATAGAGGCTTTAAAATAACCAATACAAGCTAATTATAGGAACAGTATATATTTGTGCTCAGAATATTTTGCACATTATGTATTCATTAAAGTTTTGAATTGGTAGTAAAACTCTGTTCTAGGTTAAAGGGGTAGAAAAATGAATCTGGCCACTCAATCTCCCAGTGCAGCAATGTGTAGATCCGGGTGCTCAGGAGTTGGTATGGCGTTTTGCAAATAGATGTGTACAAAAAGGTCCTCCGGCACTCCACAAAGTAAAAACAATGACCTTTATTAGTACCGCATAGGTACAATTAAAAAATGTATAAAAACAATAACAGAAAACGCCTACGCGTTTCACACCTCACGGGTGCTTACTCATGGCTAAACCTATCTAGGTTAAAGGGGCACTATAGTGCCGATATAACTGTACACATACATTTCAAACTCCTGTATACTAAGCCTCGTTAACAAAAATAGTTTAAAAAAGTTTAGGAAAGAAAGAATACTTGTCATTTGTTTTGCTGATTAATTCTGAGAGATGACATTATGTCTTCTCCCGCTCCTCCCTTTCCCTCTTGCAAGTTAGGAAAGAAAAGAAGAAAAAACTGCCTAACTGCTATTGGTTAAGCAATGTGCTGACCTTTAAGCCTCATCAATCATGCTTGTTTACATTTCTGCACTGCATGGAATGCTTGAGATTACAGAGGCTGGGGCTTGAGAAAGTTAACTTGTGCGCAGGCACTACATTACACATTAAGCAAAAATGTCTGGGGGAGGGTACCGTTTCATGGAAAACTGGCTGGTACACGTCACTCACACACACACACATTTCCTGGTGCCGGAGTTTTCCAGTGCTGCTTAATAAATCATCCTGATTCACATGAAACAACTACTGAGGAAAAATGCTTTTCACTAAGGTATAGTACAGCATATGTAAAGATGTAATATGACTATACTTCCCCTTTAAGGAGTCTCGAAGAGAAGACAATAGCAGAATAAAACACATATGTAGGTAATTATAGGAAAATGAAAACTAAATTGTTTGATTTGGAATATGTAAAAAAAAAAAAACACTAGATGACATTATTTCTTATTGTCTAAAGTCCAAATTCACCTCAATACAATTTGAGTCACAGCGCCAAAATACTCACAAATTCCCTTCTCGTCATGAAGCACTGGTTAGGCTTGCCAAACAAGCAAACAGTGACAAACGATGCTGGGTGCATTCATTTGAATTCCCCCCAGTGAAGTTCAGCAGCAGTATCCTCACCATATCACCAAATGTGTATAAGTGAATATTCTATTTATTTCTATGTCACCTTGACCCTAGGTCATGTTGTCACTTAGTTGCAGTCACCATTGTCACTTTGAAATGAATAATCACCTTATACCACACCAGAACCCTGCCATCAATCCCCCCAATTCACTATTCTGATGTGGGGAAGTCAAATGGGTGAATAAGAGCAGTACACCTTCTTGAATTTGCTCCTTCAACAGGCTCTGTTGCTTGCTCAATAGTCAAAGTACCTGTGCAAGCGCATGAAAAATAATGCAAAGTGCTCCGCAAGATCATGATTATTGTAGTCACCTGAAATAGGAGAATATTTGCCACATCGCAGTACTTGCTCAATAAGCGTACATGGAAAATGGCAACACGTATAGCTGTGAAACACTTGAACATAATGCCCATTATGTCATAATATTCTCTTTTAAACATAATTCTATGTATATTTGAATTTTCCCATAACAATGATGGCAACGCTGCTGTAGTATATCCACCATAATATAAACTTCCTAGCTAGCCCTATACTGTGTGTATAGTATAATATGCTGCTGATACCAATGAGTAGTATATGATTTTACTTTTGATTTCACATGAAGCAGAATAGATGGTCAGATTGCTTGAGCTATTTCTGATTTGGCCTTTATTAGAAGTCCAGTTCATGCTAATTTTTTTCTTTCTCTTGCTTACATAAAGTATAGAATTTAGTTTTAAACAGAGCTCAAGGTCAAATGGGCAGCCTTATTTCCACTTAATCCCCCATCCTTATACAAGAGGCCAGCTTTGGGATTTCTTTTCCTTCCAGTTAATGTAGGGAGCAATGTCAGTTACATGTGTAAATGTGTACAAGCTCTAAAAGGTACACAAAATGTACTGTGTGAAAGTGACCTTAAGGCTGAATGTATCCTAGGTAAAACCCTTATAAGTAATGGATTATGCTATAACAATCCTGCTCCAAGAAATGGGTTACACCAGCGTTTCCCAAATGATGGGTCGCGACCCGGTACCGGGCCACGAAAGCAAAATGCCGGGTCACGAGAGCGCATATGGGTTTTCATGACTGAAAACTAGTAATGGACATCGCACACGGCACCGCTCATGAATATTCATGAGGCGGCTATTTCATGACGCAACACGCATTGTACGCCTTAAAAACACGTGGCAGACAGGACTGTTCACTTGCTGCGAGAGGAAGCTCCTGCTTGGATCGAAACGCGTCCGGCAATCCTCATTAGCAGTGACTGGATGTTTTCTTGTACACACACACCAGGGTATGCAAAAAAAATGAGTGGGTCACGAAGGATAAGCACAAAAATAACCGGGCCATGGAAAAATATGTTTTCAGAAACGTTGGGTTACACTTTTCCTTTTACTTAGGCTCAGCTTAGAGGATTATATAAACAAAGTTATGATGATAGAAATCCGTTTAGGAGCCCTCTGCAGCATACTAAAGAAAATGCATTGGGAGGGTCCTGTCTCTTAGCAGGTCAAAGTAAACTTAGATAGGACACTCTACAAGTGAAGGTGTACCTTGACTTATTTAGAGTGGCAGTTCAACACCTTATGAGAAGCAGCAGTGGGGTAGGTGCCTGGATGAATTAGTGAGGCTGCTCACTACTTTTCAGTGTAGGGTTCTGTGGCTAGAACTCCACCCAGGAAAGCACACAAAGCTGCTGAGACAGTCAAAGCAATGTGAATGGTCCTGCCTAATAACTCCCTTAAAACACTGATCTGAGAGAAGGATGAGCATGTTCTCTGATCACTAGGAATTGTATTCAGAATGAATGATTCACAATCTGTTTAATAAAATTGTACCCCACCTCACTGATCCTCCAATATTGCTCATAGCAAAAGATGCAAATGAGAGAAGTCATTAAATGCATTGTGCAGTATAGCGCCCTCTGCATAAAGGGAGGTCCCTGAGCCTAGGCATGGAGGAAATGGAGGTATTAGAGGCACTTTATAAAGCCAGTGTGAGTGCAAGTGCACAGAAATAGAAAGGACAATAACACCAGCAAATCAAAATGCTCCAAATGCCTTTACAAACATTATAAAGTGAATCAGTGCTTACACAAATTCTAAACGGTGTCTAGAAAGTTTAATATTTATCTTTCTTTCTTTTATCTTTCTGGGGGCAGCTCCTGAAAATCTATGATCTAAAACTCCACAGAAAACATTGGGACTGGGTGGGTTTGTTTAACCAACACAAACTATATGGCTGCTATCAATAAAGATAAAAACAGCAATAAAACACATAAATTTAACTTCAAACATAACGATTTTACAAGTGTTGGGTTTGAAGCTGAACTGCAATGCTAATTTTTTTTTTTTTTTATCTTTCTGGTGTTACTGATCGATTGGACCTATAGGGGGATACTTAAAAAAAAAAAAAACAAACAAAAAACCATGGAAAATATTTTCGACTGCTATAACGCATAAGACCATTTTTGTCAACAAAAAGTGTGGACCTGGTTTAGGATGACAAAAACACATTGTCCCCTATGGAGATGGTCCTGCAACTTAGCCACAGTCAATCTAAAATGGAATGTGACCCCACTGAAAATACTGCAAAGCGTGTCAGTTTTATTGCCGCAGTCTATCCAAAATGGAACAGGACTCCATTAAAAATACTGCAAAGCATGCTGGTTTTACTGCTTTCCATATTGGCTTTTTTGTTTGTAAAATAGACATTTTCCAACCATATTTAAGTCAACTAAATTGACAAATGCAGTGAACAGCTATTCATTTTTGTTCACTGCACTTGTTGATTTAATTGACATGCATATAGCTGCAAAACTAATACAACAGTTCAAAATGACCTTTAGAAATGTCCCCCAATAGCGTTGATTAAAAAGCAAAAATGCAGTAAATGTTTATTTCATAGTCACTGGAGTAAACGCTAGGATGTCACGAGCAGTACAATACTCAGTATCAGTTTCGTGTACGTTACTGGCAAAAGGGGTTAAGCAGTAAGTAACAGCTCCTGGTAAAGTCATCATATTCAGCTTGGAAATTGTAATTAAATCAGTTCCCAGCTGTTCTGTGGAACCCATCTGTTAGTGAGGAGGTGGCCCAGCTACAGAACATGCTGTGTGCAGGCAGGCAGGCAGGCAGCGACCCGTCTGCGGTATCAGTCACTGAGCGCTTACACTGTAACATGAGTAGGAGGGGAGCAGGGCTGAATGCATGCATATTATAAAGAGAAGAGAGTCCAGTGAGACTGCATACAAATGCTTGCAATGTGCCACGGTGACATTATTGGGCACTGATGTATGTAGCAATGAACAGATCTACAAGAGGCTGATAAAAGAGTGTGGCTCAGGCATAAAATTAATGGTATTAATCCACATGGACCTGGCTTTAGCTGCAGCAGTACTGCATGAAAGTAGGCAGCTGCATCTGTATATATAATGATAACATTGCAATTGAAACCAAATCAAAGGGAAACTTACACCAAGCGTTCTACCACACTCTATATGAAAAAAAAAAACACATTCAACAAAAAATATCATGTGTGACATCAGCCTGTGTGTGTAAATGGCTACATCCTTTTCAAGCCTGAAGTTACTTGTGGATAGAAGTTCATTCCCTGATACAATCTATGTTCTGCTGGTAAGGGGGAATTAAAATCCAGCAAAAGTGTAGCACAGAAATAATGGACCCTACCCATAAGGCTCATTGTATCCGCACCATGCCTCCAAATGTGGCTAGTAGCATGGGGAACTTTGTGGAATTTGGTATTAAAGTTGACAGATGTTTCTGTTGGTGGGAGGAACCTTTGATGCTCAAACAATAAGATGTTACTTCAGCTTAAGGTGCTTCCATCACTACACAACCCAAATAAATATTAATTAATGGAATGTTGGTGAATATTGGAAAGACTAAAGAAGAGTACAGCTGTTACTTATTTAGTAGTAGCGGTAGCGCTATGAATCTTACTTTGATAGTGTCACTGCAGTCTTGTTTTCCTTACTGGCACTCATCGCTGTAGATTCAATATGGCTTCCCTTACTATAAGTCGTTAAGAGATTGGACAGAACCAGCCACTCCTTGAGCAGCTTACAAATACGGAAGCCATAAAGGAGGAAGAAGGAAAACTATAGACTGCAGTAGTGCATTTCATGTAAAACTAAGAGTGCTATACTGTAGTACAGGGATGGGGGTTGCAGCAGGCAAGGGCGGCACCACAATATAGGAAGAGGGGGGAGGGGCAGCTCTGAATTGGAAAGAGGGATGGCACAATTTGGGAAAGGAGAGGTAGGGCTGTACAGTATGGAAAATAGGGGTGGGGAGCTATTTGTGAGAATTGGAATGATTTGGGATGTGGATATTGCAGGCCCCACTACCTTGCTTTCATAATGACTACCAGAAAGATTATTAAGATTCACTGTGAAAACAATTATACATACTCCTTTAAAAAGCACAGCATGCAGCCTAAAAACCATTAGGGTATTTTTAGAGACTGAAGCCGCCTTGTTACTATAGTCTACAAACCTTTGAGACCTGAGCAGCATTTCATATGTTTCATTTTGTTTTCCCAGCACTTTGGAGGTATGGGACAAAGCTTGTAAAACTCAATAACAAGTCCACAGCAAGAAGAAAGGTATAGTAAGCTGTGACTTCAAGATCAAAGTCCAAATCATAGTAAAGTAGTAGACCTAGCAAGGCTAGTGCAGAAGTACAAGTTAAGGGATTTTCGAATCCCAGAAACATCAATCATTTTTCATTTTAATGCATGGTAGAATTAATACATATTCCCTGAAGACTGTTCATCCAGTACCTGGAAATGCACCCAATGGTCCTCCAGGAGCTGACAATCTATGGAGTTAGTTGCAGAGGTGTCATCTGAAAGCCTATGGATTAAACTGCACAACAGCTGACAACACAATGCATCTGCCAGCATCAGTCACCGTTCGCTAAGCCTATTTGCTACTTAGTCAACAAAGAGAAGCAAATTCCCCAGCATGACGTCACGAATTGAAGCAAAGTGAATTTAACAGGCGCATTTGCACTTTAGCCAATAAGCCCCTGAATCTGTAACTGTTGGCCACTGATTAAATTAACTACAGGGTACAATGAAATGAATAAGCTGTTGACCACTGTCCGAAATAATAATAAATGACCTAATAAATGTTACATTTAACGGTCTGCAACTGAGCAGATCACATTCATCATTATTGTAACTGTGTAGCCACAAGCCCTACTAGCTAGGTAATAAATTAACGGAAAATGTAACTGTAGCTGCTGGCCCAATAAATTAACTGAGAAATGTGAAATGTAAATGATTATCTGCTAGCCAGTAACAGCAAATCACCAGCAAAATTAGAAAGAATACGCTGCCCCTTTAAAATGGAGAAAAACACATATAGTGTACTGTATATAGATACACAATAGGTGTTTAAATAGGTAAAGGATACACTCAAAGGATTTTTAGTCAGTCTGCTTCTATAAAAACACTGATTTGATAAGGCTGGCTTTTCAACTTTAAATGTGAGTGTACCTATTTTATACTCTTATTAAAATTTTTGAAAACTTTCTGCACTATTGTGATCCTTATTAAAATAGTGACTACACTCAAAGTACAAGCTACAAACCAGATACTGTATACACTATTGATTTTTTAGAAGTTGACTGACAAGAATTACTTTGTGAGTGCATCGTGCATCCTTTACCTCAGGGGTCTCAAACTCAATTTATCCGGGGGCCGCTGAAGGTAGAGTCTGGGTGAGGCTGGGCCGCATCAGGTTTTCCACAAGAAAACAACAGATTAGAAACAATACATGTCCCTGTGGGGCAATCAGCTGCTTTGTGGAGCAATATGCAGCTCTGCTGGGTGATTTGCATCTGCTTGGGAAGTTAGCACCTTTGTGGGGAAATACGCAGGTCAGCAGGGCAATGTGCGGCTCTGCATTGCAATCTGTGGCTCTGCGGGGCAATGTGCAGCTCTGCGGAGCAATGTGCGGCTCTACTGGGCAATGTGCTACTCTGCGGGGCAATGTGCGGCTTTATGGGCTACTGGCACATCTGTGATTTTTTTAAAATTATAATTGGGGGAAAATTTTATGGCTGGGGGGCAAGCTGGGGACATTGGGGGGTATTGTGGGGTCAGTAGGGTGTGTGGGAGTATTGTGGGGGGGAGCATTGGGGATTATTTTAATGTGTTACAGGGGGGTGGGGTTCAGGGGTTGCTGTGGGGGAGTCGGGGTTGGGGGGAGGGAGTTTTACTTACCCCAGCAGAGTTCGGCAGCGCTTTGTGTTGCTGCCGCTGCTGGCAGCACATTAGAGGAGAAGGAATCCAGAAGCGCTGATCACATGCGCTCCCGGGTTCCTATTGGCTCCTGTGACCTTTGCTCAGAGGGAGTCAACTAGGACTCCCTCTGTGTCAGATGCAGTGCTCCACTGGCAAACAAAACGCCTGGTGGAGCGCAGGACCAGGGGCCGCAAACTTGCGGCTTGATTGCCGCGAGTTTGAGACCCCTGTTTTACCTATTTAACACCTCTTGTGTGTCTACAATCTACACTATTGGCAAAATTGATTAAACTTGGAAAGACTGCTCTCGTTCTTTCCGAGTTTATCGAGCGAGATCTTGCTAAAGTTTTTCAAGATAAGAGTTTTTCGATCTCGATTTTTCTAATTTTTCAAGAACGGTCTTTCAGAGTTTAATAAATTTTGCCATTTTAAAAGGGACAGCACATTCTTTCTAATTTTGCTGGTAACATGTGAAAAACATTGGGTCTAAGAGGATTTGCTGTATACCCCGCAGCAGACTAACATCATTTGACGCGTCAAGTTCCACTGTTCTTCTTGAGTAACAGCAAATCAAACGGTGTTATAAAACAAGGTGGTGTTATTAATTTAATAAAAGAACAGTCACTATCATACTGCTGTATGAAAAGGGAGGGGAGCATGGGGTGGGGTCCAACTGATGTTTCTACCTAGGCTACCCATTTGGTTTGAGGGCTCTAGTAATGTAATTAGAAAAAAAAAAAAAAAAAAATAGAATAGAATATTTAAAATGAAAAGGTTAGGTAAAGTACTCCCCAGTGGTTGCCAAATCCAAAATCATTGCATGTATAAGATAAACCAGTGTAATACAGAGCTGATTGCCTATAGGCTAGCAAGTAGATTGCTTTAAAGTGGGTTATACTTGTAACTGGGCACTATCCACAAAAAGGTTCTTAACTAGTTCCAGACACACTAGCGTATGATTAGCGTATAATGAGCATATGCTGGGTCCGGAACGCTGTGTGTTGCATTTTGGCCGGCGTATTATATAGGCATATTTTAACAGTTATTTTTAATTTTCTTTTTTACTCCTCTGTGTGCAATAACCTGGGCCTACAATGTTTTGCCCATTCAAAGGAAAACATTAAAATAAACCCTGCTTATAAACATATAAGATTTTTTTCAAACATAATCAAAGTGAGAACACAAGAGAGAGAGATTCTGCCCACTTTGGCACCCATTATTAGAGGCTAGCTAATATGCTGTGGTCTTTAAATCAGCTGGGAAAAAAAAAGAAATGTCAGAATATAAAGTATTTGTGTCAGCTAGGAAGCAGCTGAACCATGAATGCATATTGCCTCTGTCTTGCCAAATGGAACAGTTTTCCAGCTTCTGTCAGCAATAGCTAGCAGTTGTCTGTCAGTGCTGAGTGTGGATGAAAAAGATGGATTACACGGAGGTTTCAGAGAAATATACCAGGGCAATTGTTCCTCATTCACCATAATGCCTCCAGCATGCTTAATAACTGAATAATGACTGGTGTTGCATTTTTGGAAGAGAAACTTCTGCTTTCTAAAGAGAGTCCTTGAAACATTTTACAGCAAATATTTGTTTTTCCTACACAACCAGAGTACAGAGATCTGGAACGCTATGTCTACTATATTCCATACGATTTATTCTACAACTTCTGTGTCGTAGGCATGAATCCCTTTGTAAACACACTGCAAAATCAGCTCATAGGGCATATCATTATGGCAACGCTTCTCCTTACCTGGCATTTTCAAATGTTGCAGATGGTGTCTTCCCAATAGCACCGAATCCCACACCAACAGCAAGCCCCTCTGAAAAAAGAAAATACACCAGGAGTCAAGATTTTGCTCATTATTTCAGGGCAAAGCTAAGAAAGCAATACAATACGGTGATCTCAGCAAGTCACGATAATGGAAAGTGGCGACCCAAAAGGTTTATGACTTCAGAGAACTCCTTGGGAGTGAATGCATTTAAAGATGTAAGAGCAGTTCACTAGTGAAGAAGTACAGAGATGAACAAATACATTAACCTATTGCACTTTTCTGAAAAAGATTCTTGACTGAGGTCTGTGAGTTTATGGCTGCGCACCCATGTTAGTATATAGCCACCATTTACCAGTAAATAGCCAATATCATACAGATAATAAAGAATAGAATTATGGAGATCAATTTTACTGTAGATTACCACCATGTATCCAAGGATGTGACATGCTCTAGAAAACCACTGCCAACTGTTTAGAAATCTCCACACAGTTTGCCCATCACTGCTGTCAATATTAACTTGCTGTTGCACTCTGTGGCTCTACAGTCATGGCCAAAAGTTTTGAGAATGACACAAATGTTAATTTTTACAAAGTCTACTGCTTCAGTATTTATAATGGCAATTTGCATATACTCCAGAATGTTATAAAGAGTGATCAGCTTAACAGCAATTAATTGCAAAGTCAATATTTGCCTAGAAAATGAACTTCATCCCCCAAAACACATTTCAACTTCATTGCAGCCCTACCTTAAAAGGACCAGCTAACATTGTTTGCTTCAAATGCATTTTTAGTTACCAAATATTCAATCTGTGTTTCAAAGATTCTAGATTGCATCAATAATAATATTTAGCTTTAAAATGTAGTTTCTGGGACACTTTATAAATATGTATATTTTCACAATAGGAGTAGATAGAGTCTGTTTAACCCATACAACATGGCTGCTTCAAATATAGTATTTTTTAAAATGCTGTATTTAAATAACTGTCATGCTAATCTAAATGGGAATTTTTATTTTCCTGGTGTTGCCAATCAATATTTAAAGCTTTCAAGCTAATGGCTAAAGAACCCAACCATCACCACATTTGGACATTTGTACACATTTGTGTAGTTTCCTTTAAACAGGATGTTCTCTAGACCTTTAAATAACTCAGTGGTTACAGTGCCATTTAGTCTGGTGATAACTACCTTCATACAAGAGGTCATTAGTAGAAACTGTTAATCAATGTGACCAATAAGGGCCCTTTCAACCAAAATGTAAAGGCTTGTAGACAGGTTTACAGGTTTTGTTCTGATAGTTTTATGCAATTTGTACTGCCTGGGGGGAAATATTTAGAGCTCATTTGAATTGCTTCTTCCTAGCACCTGTGATTGTGATGCAGAAACTTGTGTGGGTGAGAGAGTTGCTTAAGTTCCAGAATCAGCCTTACAATGTAGGCTTAAAGCTACAAACAGCCAATGGCATGAACAGGGGGCAAACCTACAATGTATTGTTTTACTAAATGCCTGCTGTGTTCAAAATCCCATTTACTAAGCACAACTCAATAGTAAGAAGCCTAAAAGCCACTTCTACAACATCATTTTGCATCAATATTTACACAATTAATAGGAACATGAAAAGGAAGGAGGAACGCCTGCAGGAATTCAGAAAGCACCCCGCGGCTGCTGATTGTTTAGATGTCAATAATGGAGATTGTAAGGGAAGCTCATTATGCACATACACCCTCAATGTTCCCAGCCTTACAGGCAAACAGGATCTAGTATTAATCCCAAGCTGTGTGGCTTTGTCAAGCTTAGAAAAAAATCATGGGAAGCAAACTTTATTAGCAAGTGCAGAAAAGAGCCGCCGCTAAACCACAGACAGGAAATGACCTACAAGTATGCAAATAAGCTGTCAGAATCACACATACACAATGGGCTCGCCCACTTCTGCTCTTCCAGGATAGTGTCATGTTTATAAAAAAAAAAAAAGCTTAATAGATAAAAAAAGCAAGGAAGATCTAATAAAACTAAATGTTCCTTCTTATTGGGAATAAAGATAGTTATATATATTGTTGTCAGGGCCGACCCTTCCATTAGGCGAATGCTAGGGGCGCCGTCTGTCCAGGGGGGCGCTCGGGTGCATGTTTTCTTTTTTGTTTTTTTACAAATTAACAATTAATAAATATGAATGTGACTGTGCTGTTGGAGGTGAGTGGAGGGCGCGGGGCAAGGGGTGGAAGGCGCGGGGCAAAGGGGGTCGGGGGAGGCCTAGGGCGCCAATAGGGCCAGGACCGCTTCTGATTGTTGTAGATGCAGAGCTGGATTAAAACCACAAGGGTCCCCAGATAATCAACTGTTGGGCTCCTCGTCAGGTCCCAGTCAGACACTTTTACCTTTCTGTCCTATCTCCTGTATGTCATTACTGAAAGGATTTATATTTGAGTGACAAGGCATTGTAAGGTTTGTGACTCGTTCAAATAGGTAGAAAATTGCTAATATCACATATTCAAGCAATAAAACTAAAATTATTACAGTTGGCAAGAAAAGTAAAAATAAATCTCCCATTTTAGACTAAAACTACATACTCTAGTATACGGGCGAAATTTAATAGACTTGGAAAAGATCGATTTCACTCCTCTGAGTTTATTCCCACGAGATCTCATAAGTTTCTTGTGGTAAAAAGATTTTTTTCGATCGATATTTACCAACAGAAACTTTTCAATCAAGTTTTTCGATGGAAAGGTAGCCATACTTTTACATTAGTAGTACAGCTACCTTTCCATCGAAAAAATTTAATTGAAAAACTCAATCAAAAAGTTTCAAATATCGATAGAAAAAAAAAAAAAATCTCGTAATATTTACTGCGAGATCTCAGAAGCGAAATCTGGCTTTTCTGAGTTTATTAAATTTCGCCCACTTGCAACAGTCAATGATGGGAATTGTAGCTTCGACACTGATGGTGAGCAGAGGGTGGTTACTAATGGATAACTGGATGAAACTACTTTAGATATCCCTTACAGTGGTCCAGATAAAAAAAAAAAAAAAAAAAAAGCACAACCAAGATAGCACTTGCTAATTTAAGGTTCAGTAAAACTAATATTATTCTATTTTGTACAATTTCTATTAAAACATAATTTGTAAACTAGAGTTGCCATTTAGGCTTTAAGGGCAAGCATTATTTTTTTAAAGCTCAGCTTTGTTTGAGAGTCTTTGAAAATGAGTAGTGATCCAATTAAATACTCTATTAAATATTTTATGATACTTGCTTGCAAAAATATATCATATAAACCAATGGACATAAACTGCATATTTAAAAAGACAGCTTTATAAAAAGGCAGATTTATAAAGTATACTGCAATGTTGCTTCTCATTCAAAGTCCTGTTTAATTTTTATAAACTGCTCCAGGCAAAATGCCGAAGATAAAGAAAGAAACTCAAATGTACTGGGAACATCTCGTGTGTATAAAAGAGTAATGTTTTATATAATGAAATGAAATGTGAACTTTTATAAATTTGAACAATAATGCTTTGAAGGAACAGTTAATCACTAACATTTTTAAACAAGTGCATTTTGCACTTTATATTAGTTACTTATTTCCACCTACAGCTGGTTTCCTACCGAAGCTCCTTCTCTCGCACCTATTTCATCTTGTATAGTTATTGACTAAAGTGAGAATTTAGTCAAATTTTCAAACGAATTCCCATAGCAAATCCGTGACCACAACAATTTTCCTACAGCTGCAACAATATTTCCATAATAAATTTGCAACTATGACAATATTCTCATTATAAAGACACGACTGTGACAGTAGCAGTATATTGTGATCTTCTTTAGTTGGTGAATTTACACCTTTACGAGACAATTCGGACTTTAGCCAATAACCCCGTTGGAATCTTTAAGGCAGGGGGTCAGTAACTTATGGCTTGCGAGACAGATGTGGCTTTTTTGACGGCTGCATTCGGCTGGCAGATTGTAAGGAGCGGTGCGTGCATGCATGCACCGCTCTTTACAGTCTGCCAGCTCAATGCCGGCAGGCGCTGTAGAGACGAAGGTCTCTCAGTGCTTCTAGGGTTCTAGCTGCTGACATCACGTACAACGTCAGCGGTGGCAAATTCAAAAGGGGCTGATCTGAGCCGCACTTAATATGGCTCTTTCAGCCAAAAAGGTTGCCGACCCATGCTTTAAGGGAAGCTAAACACCAGTTATAATCATGTTTCATAATATATGTATATGAACATTGAAGTAAACATTGATAGTTACAAAACTCTTAATTACAATACAAAATGATGAATATTAATAATACAGGTATACATTTCTACATAATCTCTCTTAGAAAGATTCTGTTTTATACCAGTTAGTCCAGCCACTTCCTCCATGTAGGATCCTGTTTGCTCCTATCTGGCTGGATTTTACATTGTGTCTATCCAATCAGCTGTGGGTGGAATAACCAAACTATCAACAGTTGTTAATGAAGTGTTAAATGGAAGTGTTACAGTAACGCTCTATTAAAGGGGTCTTCTAAAATGTATGCAATAATTACAAACTATGTCAGTTACAAAGATGGATAACACAGCTACACATGAAGTTTTTTTCCATATTAATACAGAGGGAATGAGACAGAAATCGGATTGAAAGGCTTTGGAATTCTGAGTAAACAGAGACTTGAAGTCACAGAGAACTGCTTCCACAGCCTTCTTCAGTCTTCACAGTCTTCAGGTATTCCGTTTAATATTCTCAAATAAGCAAAAGTAGAAACTTGACATAAAAAGTACAGTTTTTCTTCATTATGTGGTGTTTGGTCTACTTCAGGCTGATGACCAATATGACTCTCTCCAAACATCTGTAGTGTTCAAATCAGGCCAAGGAGAGATCCTCGCAGCCGTAGCTGTGAAAGTCTTTACAGAATGTTCGCCTTTAAATCTTCAATTTGAGCATCCTGGCTCCAGCATGGGTTAAACTGTTATGAATACTAAGGGGAATCCTTAGAGCCGCTGCATAAACTTATCCAGGTTTGTAAGTTGGCAATTTTCTCCAAATTGTTGAGAGGTCTTTAAGTCAATTACATACCGATTTCACGAATAATGAAAGGCCTCATAATTTTGCATACTTGACTGATATAATTAGCACAGCTATCAAACTCAATTAAGATCATTTTTATAAATGCATCTGCCTTGTAGCTCATTACAAACTGTTTGCGGCACTACGGCTGTGCGTGGAGGAGAGGCTGCACTTGATATTTTGATTGACTAAGACTTCATGGGAATGCATTGTATAAACTCTTGTTAGCTGCCATCTCTGCAAAAGGTGGTTCTACAAAATATTATATAATAAACACCTGCTGTATATAAATACCATCACATTTTCACTCTTTGTTCAATTTTTTTTCTACTACAATGAATTCAACATTTGTTAAGAATTGGCCAAGGGTACTGTCTATTCCTTCAAACACAGGAGAAGACCTAGACATGGCATTCTGCTCTCTCTGTATGAATGAGACTGGTGATATTGATCAGACATCTTTTATACATCTATGAATCTGCAACATGCAATAATAAAAGATAATGTAGATTTAAACGCATAGTAAAATGAACCAAGATTGATTCGAGGCAAAGAACAAACATTTCTATGAAACATTATGGATTTGACACCATGAAGCAACATGTTTTCTAGTAAATACATTCTAGAGGTTTCTTGACCTGGAAAAGACCATAAATATTGAAACAGTGTGTTTCCGTCAGAGAGGAAATACTGAAAAGCTTTTATCACGTGAATGTTCAACACATATAATCCGTGGTGTTCTTCATTAAGTGGCAGTGCTTTGCAATTCATTTTAGATACTGAAATGAAAAGCTCAACCTGCTGCAAAGTAACCTCCACTGTCTGTCTAAGAGTGTTCCTATAGATGCCTGCCAACCTGTGAGTTTAGCTACCATTTAAAGGGCAAAGCCACCAAACATACATATAGGGTCAAAATGCTGTGACATGAGTGTATACTAAAAGCTAAATGATGATGGACATTATAGCTCCTCCAATCAGATCCTGTAAATAACGTTCTAGCAGGGAT
Organism: Pipa parva; assembly: GCA_019650415.1. Lineage (NCBI taxonomy): Eukaryota > Metazoa > Chordata > Amphibia > Anura > Pipidae > Pipa > Pipa parva. The sequence continues at coordinate 19,981 of WMED01000872.1, forward strand.
CTGATTGGAAGAGCTATAATGTAAGTCATTTAGGCCCGCCCAACCCGACTCGGGAAAGAGAAGGCAGGCTGACATGGAAAATGACAGAGAGAAGCGTTGTATAAAAGTAGTTTTTTTTAAAAAGAAAATACTTATATATTTACAAAAACTTCATTTCATTATTACAACCTACTGTAATTTAGTAGTTTGAGGTGACAGACTGGGTAGCAGGAATTCAGAAACTCAGATGGGGATGAAGGTAGAATAATGTCTGTGTTATTAGGAGGAACAGCAATCTGGTTGTGGATATTATCAATTTTATTTCTAAAGAAGCTGGCAAAATTTGTGGGGAGTGTGGAATGGGGGGGGGGGGGGGGGGGGGGTTCACACCAATAAAAGGTATCACCTATACTCAACTTGTCTATGGCTAACAAACTTATACATATTACACTACATTAAAAGGAAACTGTGATAATCTTTTATTAAAGGACCAGTAACTCAAAAAATAAAAAATCCTATTTGGATTGGAACTGCAGTTATTCCTACTTTTTTAGGAATATTATTTTTTAAGTGGAATACGTGGTTACAGTCATATTTTATTATTACAAGTAGACAATCCACCTGTTAGTCATTCATGGTAGTGTTTATCATTAAGTGCCAATGTGAACTGTGCCTCCGATGTGATCCTGATTCCAGTCCTGTTGGTCAGGTCCTGCCTCGCCCGTCCTGGGTCCTTACCCTCCACCTGGTCCAGAATCTAATACTAGGCTTCTCACCAGTACCAAGCCAATCAGAACGAGGAAGGCTTGATAAGTTGATTAACCTTTTACTGTGTAAGCTAGAGTCACCCAGTACCTCTCAAGACCCTAGTTTATTAATTTCTACAAAAGCTGAAGAAATGCTAATCTTTATTTCCCAGCCGCTGGAGCAGAGGAAGGAATTAGGCTACCGCACGATTCTATCCATAGAACAGTCTGCAGGCAAATATGATTTTTACCAATGATGGAAAAGTAAACTGACATAGTCTAAAGACTTTCTTCCTTGCAGAGCACTTGTCTAAACGTTAAATCCATGAGTTTTTAAACAGATGGGTAAAAGATCACAATGCAGATTTGCCAATTAATCAATACAAGTTATGTCCAACATCATGATAAAAAATTTTTTAAAAAACTGGTTTATCTATGCCAAGCCAGATAAACAATTGTAGATTACACATGCAAATTCACCACTATCCCATCATTTCTACCGATAGGCTCTTTATGTCCTGGGAGTAAAAAATGATTGTAATGACAGGAAAAGACAAACACATTTCCATATCTATAAATAAAAGTACACTCACATATATACAGTATGTATGTATGTATGTATATATGCTGTATATATATGTATGTACTGTATATATACATACATCTCAAAGTTTCATAACGATGTGGCCAAGTGACTTTTAATATCCTCAAATTAGAGAATGGGTACATTATTCCTTATTATACAAAAAAAGTAAACTAGTTCCAGCAAGAATGCTTTAGATTGTAGTTGTAATATTCTAGATTGTTTAGAAAGACTACAATTCCTATGGTATCTCATCACTTACAAGATGGAATTAGTGACAGCTAAAAGAACTAGTGTTTACCAACAAGTTGTTTGTTCCGTTTCACCTGCAAAATGTTGCAGTGTCAGCTTGTTTCAGAAATTGGATGGGTTTAATGCCTCTACTTCCCATGATGCAATGTAAGGAATCAGGCATGGAAAGAATTTTTCTCATTGTTTTTGTCTTTTTTTTTCCCCATTGTCATGTAATATTTAAGAACATTTATGAGTAAAATGCTTACAAATACCAGGATCCAGTGTTTTTAATGCCTGTAAGAGGTGCAGTTAGAAATAATGAATCTTAGAAAACTATAAAACATTAAAAAGTGCTTGCAAATAAAGTTTTTAAAGGGGAAAGTGGGTGATGACTACTTCAAGCTGCAGCTGATGTCAAAATGCAATTACAATGTTCTAATAACAGGAAGTTGCATTGTAATATTTACACTTTTGTGCATTATTTATATCCCACTTAGCAAAGAATTACATTAATACTTCTATCCCAATTGCCTGCATACTGGTGTCCTGATGCTCATGATCTTTCACACGGGACATATACATTTATCTGTATAACTATTCTCCTTTATGCAACATGGAAACATCACCAGTAGGTGTCATATCAGCCAAGTGTTGTCATTAGCTTGGTAGATGGGAGGTATACATTTCTGGGTCTGGTCTATAGCCATTTGACTGCGATTAGTCAGACCCATTCCAGTTAGTCACTGTCCCAATAAAAATGAAATGCAATACAGAGGATGGACAGGGCTGGCTCATCCATTAGATAAAAAAACGGCCTCAGGAACAGTTTTAGACACAATGGGGCTCTGGGCAAGACTTGAGGCCCCATATGCTGGTGTGTCTGTCAGGAAAAAGAATGAGACTATTTGCAACAGCCAACCAGGTATAGGGGCCACCCCTAAAACACAGCACTGAAAATTCCCACAGAGTACCAAGTGGAGCCAGTGTACAGATGAGAGAAGATGATGGTAATCCGTGATGTGGTGAAGTACAGGATGACCCCAGGCACAGGTATTCCATGTATTCTTTACTTTCCCTGGATGAATCACTACTACTGCCATTAGCATCATTTTCCTTAATGCGATGGCAGTAGGAACAAGGGCTGACTGCATGATCCAAAAAGATAACTTGTGTAAAGGATTATGTAACCTCAGGGCTGATTAACAGCATGGTCAAGCAGGCCTGAAAGCCTGGTTACATTTTCAGCGTTATCCTACAGTTTTCTATCGGCAATTTAATATAATGTGGCCCGGTTCTATATAAATTAGTAAAGGAGTGCTGATGTACATCTTAGTAACACTCAAAAGAATAATAAAAGTCACCTTGGAATCTCAAGCCCAGGAAAACAATGCAGTCAACCTTCAGCTTTTATATCATCCTGCAACTTGTCTGGGACTTTTAATATACTTATAAACTACACTCTGGGAGGTGTACAAAATGCAAGGATCCCTAGGTTTACAAGGAGCCTAGAAATTAAACATTTGTTTTAATCTTGTTCTTTTCTTGCTCAAAATGTTCCCAACTTATTTAGAAAAAAAAAAAGGCCCTTTTAAATGCTTAAATATCACTAACAAAAATCAAAGAAATTATATATATATATATATATATACTGTATATATATATATTATTTAATCACAAATCACAGGCTAATAATATGGCTGTTACTGAAAAGCACAGCAACACATTCTCTCAGACATGTATTATTACACCCAGTGTTACATATCACCACCTCACTAACAAGCAGGTGTCAGTGCCCTTCTGCATGACAGTAATTCTTGTGCTTGTTCAGTCACTCAGGTCCCGCTATGTGATCTTGTTTCATCCCAGGATTTTAATTTAAAGGGACATATACCAAACTCAAGATGCCTCCCATGTGTCCCAAAACTTCTGCTCCCCTGCCCTGCCAGTTCTGAAAATATAACTACAGTAAGTGAGAAACACTGCTAGCCAATTCCCTGGGTTGCAACACCAAATAAATTTCTTTATAACTGGTGGTGGCAAAGGGGCTTATAAGGAAGACTTCCGCCTTTGAACTTCTGCATTTTGCACTGTAATTTTGAAGGTACCATGCCCTGCTTTCTCTATATACATATTAAAAAAAACAAGAAATAATGTAAGTGTGTGACTATTGTATCAAGGAGATGCACATGACCAGAATGGGGATAGAATTAGGAAAAGTTGCCACATTCCCCAACCTCACCCTTGGAGTTGTGGGATTTACCGTTGGCTTTAAACATATGGCTAATAATTCAGAAAGACAATATTGAAGGATGCTGCATTAGACTATTGCATAGACTGCATTAGACACTATTTGGGGAAAAGTGTTACATAGTTGCTAAATGATGTTAGAAAAACATAATACATTTAAAATAAACAGAATAACAGACACCAAGGAATAAATAGGATAAGGATAAAAGTGTTATTAACACCAGAAAAACATCTAGGTCTCTAGGAGAACATAAACAGGTGAATTTATTAGATCTTTTTACTACATATGCTTGGTACATTTATTACTAAATGTGAGTGGAAAGTTTAATACTTTATATTTTGTTTCTAGTTAAATAAACGGTATATATACACGTGAGGGCATACATAATATCTCATTTATTTTTACATACTAAACAATAATACAATGTATGAGCAGTTCTGTTTAAAGAGAAAGGCTGTGTGTAATAAGATCTGATATCTCCCATGATTAAATACTTCTATGAGGTTTATATACAAGGCTACTTCACAAGAAATGGATTTGTGTGTGCGTATGACACTATCTATTCTTTTCCACTGCATGAGTGCACTTTACACTATAAGAGTATTATTTTTTAAAAGAGAACTACATCTTTTCTGCAGCTTATATTCGGCTAGTAATGGCTTAGTAAACATACAGTTTCAGTTGTTAATCTGGGAAACGCCTAAAATGCACTAAAATTTGTTCCGATAATTGACACAGATGCTTAATGAACTACATTTTACCTCATCAAATTCAATGTATTACTTTAAATCATATGAGAAGCGGATGGTTACAAAAAATAACTGCATTTGCTGGGCAATTTAATTTATTTTTTCATGCTGGAAAGTAAGATCTCTGCAAGGAAGCACAAGACAAGCCTAGTGATTGCTTTGCTAAAAGTTTACCGTCTTATGGACTTCAAAATTTTTAGGTTCAATGTATCAATGGGGTAATTGTTTACAGAGGTCTGGTAACCCCTAGCAACCAATCAAAAGTTGGATTTCATTATTCTTTTCCTTTTATGAATAAATCTTACCTACTGATTGGTTTTTGCATTGGTGCCCCTCAGTAAACAATTGATACATCCCACTGCTACTTTAATTAAATGAACTAAAGTTTAACCAATAAAATAACACCGCCAGTTGCCAAATTATACATTGTGGAATGTTTTGAACAAAAGATTTTTTTTTTTTTTTTAACAAAATCTTCCCCAATGAAACTTTTCAGCAAGAAAAATCACATCAAGCTGATCAGTCTCATAATCCAAAATGGTCATTGATAAGCCCTTTAAATTCTGCAGGATTACCGACTAGCTCTATAAATGCATAAAACTTATAATAGTTAAGATACTTTTCCCACATCCCCCCATGTTACAGTAATCTTGTCAGCATGGATCTACTGTGTACAGCTGCCTACAGTTGCTTACACCTAGAAGCAAAATGTAAAATATAAACCAAGGTTAAATGCACCCGTAAGGGACGCACTGAATCAGATATTGCGGACATTTGGAAGATGTAGATAGCTCTGATGTTTACATTTCTATGCCCTCTGACTTTGGAAAAATTGGTCTTTTTTTTTTAACAAACCTGCTCCAAAATACATCCCAATGGAGGAATCTCAGACTGCTGGAAAACATATAATTTATTTGTTGGGAAATATATGCACAATGACTCCTGCACGCTAAAAGTCTGACGTTCCAACTTAATGGGAAATTTCACTATGGAGATCCACAGACAGACCATATACAGTCTGTGTTGCATTTAGATCTCTTATAGTTTCTATTGAAACCAAACCTTTACTTGATTTCCAATTAAACATGGTACATATGTATTAGGAAGAGTAAAGCTATAGTATGTTGAGCAACATCTGAATTAAAGGGAAGCAGGAAGCATCATCTTTAAACAAGGATCTAGGTACAGGAATGACATGGAACAGTAAAGGGCCCAATACAATTTTCTGCAATTAAGATGCTCAGTTCTAAAACCTTTTCATATTATAACTGCTGAGGAAGAAAGGAAATTGAAGGTTTGACCTTCTGAAGTCACAATTCTATACTTATAGTTAGTAGGAAACACAGCTTTGTATTATATCATCATGTGGCAGGCAGTGGACAAGTTAAATAAGCCTCATCAGAGAGATTGCAGTACAAAGCCAAATAACATGTTATAGTCAGCTGCCCCGGGAGCCCAGGGTAGAAACATCTCTTTAACGCCTGCGCTGCAGATAAACCTCCAAAAGACAATATGCAAATATATAGTGTTTAGCCAAGGTCAGGGTTTCTATTCTGATGTGCTATATACAAATAAAAATAGCTTCACTTCCAGCTCTTTTGAAAATATAATAAAGCAAACCATTAAAATCATTCATCATTAGCTACACTAATCTAGTTAAACTTCATCCCTCCACAGCACATTATTAACCATTTACTACAACTCTGGTAAAAGGTCTTTCTAGATGAGCTTGTTAACAATGTATGTACAGCAAATTTTTCCATCAGATCCAATCTCCAGAAAAAACAAAGTTTAACAAATGAAAATGACAAAGGATAAGGATTCAAGATCATATTTCTATTGTCTTCTGTGTGTGGATTGCGTATGCACAGCACATTCAATAAAAACTCTTTATTGTTTTACCTATACATTGCGAGCATTCAGAAGGAGACTGTTCATTAAATGGTCTCATTGACTGGGTTTGATTTCTGTGCCAGCTCTTGTTACCTTGGCTAAGTTACCCAAGGGGCACAATCACCAAATTAATATGTAATGGATTAGCACTGAAAAATGATTTACTCATATTCAGTGCTGGATTTACATATCATTAGCCTATTGGCACAGAATGTTTAGTACCTTAGCCCATAACCACTGAAAAAGCCCTATGGAATTATCTTAACAATTATAGGGACTTTAGTAAAGAAAAGAGCATGTTACTACAGTTTGTAGTCCAGGATTTACTTGCACAAGAAGAGTGTTTAAAGAACCAGAAATACTAGTAAAGGAAAGAATTCCATTGGATCGGCATGACATTTAACTTGTTGACTTCCTAATTCCTAGGGGGTAATTCAGGATAGTGCGAAGTGAGGTGCAGAGTCTTCACCTCACTTCGCACAGACTGATATGCTCTCACTGATGTCCTGCACGTGGACATCAGCGAGCGCATTAAAAAGATTCCAGTCTCGGCGAGACCAAAAAAGTTGCCTCACCGAGACTGGAATCCCTTTAATGCGCCCACTGAAGTCCGCGTGCAGGACATCAGTGAGCGCATCTCAGTTTGTGCGAAGTGAGGTGAAGACTCCGCACCTCACTTCGCACTATCCTGAATTCCCCCCTTAGTATGTTGCCAATCTCTCTACCGGTTGCAGCCATCTTTTATCTGTTGAGTAAACAAACCCCCACCATGTCCCAATGTTTTTTTATGAAACTTTACATAATACACATTCATGGAACCAATTTATAAAAAAAAAAAATAAAAAAAAAATAAAAAAAAAAAATGGCTGCAGTTCGCAGAAAGCAGAGTAAACAAAGCAGTAAAAAAATATATTATTAAACTTTTATGAAAATAATTGTAGTTACTGCATATTAATAACTGCAATGTAAAACCAAATAACAATATTCTTTTTTGAGGTTACTAGTCTTTTAAGGAATATTCCACAGTCTTTATGATAAAGAATGATTCAACTGCGATCTGAGGAGCCCCAGTCACATGACTAGAAGGCACGTGGAAACAAACTTACATATGCAAGCTACAAAGAGTCTAACATTTATAAAAATTACAACATTTTTTCCAACACAATTTGAATAAGTTCAATTGTACAAAATGTATGCAATAATGTGTATTACAAAAATATCAGTCTTAATAAAATCATAGAATACAAAGCAAAAAATATGTAGTACATATTACTAGGGGCAGGGCTAGAGGGCTAGCCAAAGGTAGCTGTCTAGGGGACTATCATAGCGCATTAGAGTGGAGATGCTGGTGCAATGTTTGCAGGCATATTTGGCACCCATGTCATGGGTGTACACACCAGTATAAAACATTACATTTTCTATTAAGACCTGCAAAACAAAACCTCCCTATATTAGGCACAAAATGGTGGCAGGTCCCAAGAGCTAAGAAGGTAAGCCATACAGAAGTTATACAACATCACAATATTACTGGACACAATGGCAAAATCTATAAAGATTGGGCCTTTGGGTACAGGTAGACCCCTCAGATCTGAAGGGATCCTTTCATGTTAATTAAGCTGTCTCATTGCCAGACACCTGGAATTGGCAATAGAACACATTAAGGAAATATAAAACAGGTCCTTGGTGCTCATCTCTGCTATTTCTCAGACTATAAACTTCTCTGTAGCACCAACAACAAATGTTCAGTCATAACAATCACAATACTTTCAGCACCCTGTCACAGGGGGGTACACCCTGGCACATTATATTTAGCTACTGACTCCTGGGAAAATGCAGCTATTTCAGAGACATCACTGATTAAACATTAAGCATTTGGAATATGATTCCGCTGAAGAATTTGTACGAGTTAAAAGAACAGTCCAGTCCGATTAATAAAAAGTAGAGTGTGTTGTAAATACATAATACATTTTTTTGCCAATATACTTAGTCAGTCTTTTATGTGAGGAAAGGTATTAATTATTCCATCTGTGTAGCAGTACACAGCTCCTTCTGTGTTTACTTCCTGGTTGGAATCTTTTGCCACTGACACAACGGTGTCTCAGGAAGGTCAAAATTAATAGTTAATGAATTACCATGGGCAGTTACAATAATTACAGCTCATGGTGTATGCTGTCAGTAGCAAGCGCTGATATTATGCATGAGAGAGAGACCAAATCCATATAAAAATAAAGTCAATATTTCAGCCCTTTCTTTAACAATTGCTTTTGTTGTGTTAACTACACCTTTCAGAATTAAAAAAAAAAAAAAGTGGACGACAGCTTAAAGCAGAGGTTCTCAACCTGTGGGTTGCGACCCCGGCGGGGGTCGCACGGCCATCCCATGGGGGTTGAGAACTGCTGCGGCACCCGGAAGCGCCCGCAGGATCCTTCTTATAAGGGTTCCTGCGGGGTGACGTCGGACGAAAACGTCACCACGTGACGCACGTATGTGATGATGTTTCACCCGAACGTCACCACGATACGCACGTACGTGATGACGTTCCAGCCGAACGTCACATGACATGCGTACGTAAAGACGTTCTGGCCGAACATCAGCGATGGGGGGTCGCGGCCTAGAAAAGGTTGAGAACCGCTGCTTTAAGCTGTCATCCACTTTTTTTTTTTTTTTAATTCTGAAAGCAAATAACTGTTGGTGCCTAAGCTGTTCCTTACAAACCTATACAGAACATGTAATTAAATTAGTGCACAAAACAAGGATCTTTGCTCCATATAAATCAGTGGATATTGTCAGCAAACTCTTTGGATTAACATAACTTTCAAAAAAAAAATTTTTTTTTGGGACCCGAAAGCATTTCGACCCATGATAGCCTTGTCTCTAGAGTGATGCTGCCTTTGGATACAGCTGTGAGATTTGTTCAGTGCCAGAAAGGTCTGCTCACTGCTTCTTCTCCAGGCTGGATTCCATTCATGGATGTCAATTTGAATAAGTATCGCAAGCCTGAGTCTGATGACCTGTAACACTTGCTTCTACACGAAACCCTGAACAGCTCATTCCAGAAGACAATTCAGCCCTATGGGCAGGAAAACTGTAAGCTCAAGTCAAGGGTTCAGCCTGCCCTCTGTGCTTCCATTTAAAAGCAAGTGTTTTGGACAGTGCAAAGACTAATTCTGGTTAAACAATGTGCTTAGAGTAGTAGAAATAAGCTACAGAGAAATATTTAACAATAATAGGGGGAAACATTTCTATTTATTTTGCTGAGAAGAAAAAGATCCTTCTGTTTAGCATTTAAAAGGATATAAATGTCTCACATTTGGCCATTATTTATTCTAAAAAAAAAATTTCTAATACAGCACCAGTATTTTTATTTATTTACATATATTCCTTCTATCACATCATGAATTATTCTTATGCTAAAATTATTTGCTCCTATAGGAACCTTTACTAGGGCACATTTTAGTAACATTAAAAAAAAAAAACATAGGCAAAAAAATGATCATTTAAGTAAATAGAAAAATGCTTATTTTGGAATAAGTATTGAAAAAAACTACAATAGAATAAGCCCTTTCTTTAAAAATAAAATAAAATAGTTCTCTCTCTCCGTGAGAGCACAAACTGTAACCATTTCTTAAACAACCATTTAGAACTATTGATTGCTAGTCCATCCCACACATGAAGGGGTGGGATCTTTTGATTATTATTTGCACATATACTGTAATTAATAAATCTATACATGCGCCATTTTATTTGTACATCTGATGCTTAGTGACAAACATGTTGCATCCCAGGCAAACAATTGATCAATGCAGTCAACCGTCGTAAATTGATTCTGATCAATGATCCCTCATACACAAAAGGATATTTTTAATGATTTGTTTAAATTATTGCTGTGAACAACATCTATGACCATGACTAAGTCAATGGTTCTCAAACTTACTTCAGCTGAGCCTCAGTTTCTCCTTATCATTCTTGGCTTTCACCTATTGTATACTATACAGCTGTGGTTGTACACATTATACATTGGCAACACATTTATTAGACACACAGCTTGTACCCATTATTATATCAAAAGCTTTCAGGCATTAGAATATCTGTGCTACACCACTAACTTAATGGCAGCGGAACCCCTACAATAATGTGGCAGTTACACAACTTGTACTCACTACTAAGTAGCCAAAGAAATAATGATTTTAATATTCCTTACATTAGCCTCCCTAATAATACACAGTAATAACAGGCTTCTGAAATGTATGGGCAAACAAAATATGAGTGTATGCAGACAGACACACACAGACAAATAGATACATACAGACAGACAGGGCCAGGACATTGTTTAATGCTCCCCCCCCTCGCAGTCTCCCCTCCATTGTGCCCAATACAGTGTAGCAGAACCCCCATATAGTGCACTTTTGCACAGCAGATAAAGTGATGCAAGGTAGTGTGTAGCTCTGTAATTTTCATG